>SJXQ01006782.1:18696-34279 GCA_006408695.1 Aepyceros melampus | reverse complement strand
CCAGATGCCATGATCTTCGTTTTCTGAATGTTGAGCTTTAAGCCAACCTTTTCACTCTCCTCTTTCACTTTCATCAAGAGGCTTTTTAGTTCCTCTTCACTTTCTGCCATAAGGGTGGTGTCATCTGCATATCTGAGGTTATTGATATTTCTCCTGGCAATCTTTATTCCAGCTTGTGTTTCTTCCAGTCCAGCGTTTCTCATGATGTACTCTGCATATAAGTTAAATAAGCAGGGTGACAATATACAGCCTTGACATACTCCTTTTCCTATTTGGAACCAGTCTGTTGTTCCATGTCCAGTTCAAACTGTTGCATCCTGACCTCCATACAGGTTTCTCAAGAGAGAGGACAGGTCGCCTGGTATTCCCATCTCTTTCAGAATTTTCCACACTTTATTGTGATCCACAGTCAAAGGCTTTGGCAGAGTCAATAAAGCAGAAATAGATGTTTTCCTGGAACTCTCTTGCTTTTTCCATGATCCAGTGGATGTTGGCAATTTGATCTCTGGTTCCTCTGCCTTTTCTAAAACCAGCTTGAACATCAGGAAGTTCATGGTTCATGTATTGCTGAAGCCTGGCTTGGAGAATTTTTAGCATTACTTGACTAGCACGTGAGATGAGTGCAATTGTGCAGTAGTTTGAGCATTCTTTGGCATTGCCTTTCTTTGGGATTGGAATGCAAACTGACCTTTTCCAGTCCTGTGGCCACTGCTGAGTTTTCCAAATTTGCTGGCGTATTGAGTGCAGCACTTTCACAGCATCGTCTTTCAGGTTTAGATTTAATTATTTTAAATCTTAAATCTATGATTTAAATTATTATCTTCTTTAGTAAGAGGACTCCTACCTCCTATTGTCTCTCATGCTAATCAACCTTTCATGTTGACTCGAGAATTATATTTCCAAAGCAAAAATATAGTTATGTAACTTCCTTCCATAGTATTTTCATGAATGCTGATGAAATGTAATAAGAATTCCTTAATCCAAAATACCGTATTTCTATATATGATATCAACCCTACTTTCAATCACTTACCAGAACACATCTTATACTCTTGTCATAAGAAAATTAAGATTTTGATATTTTAAATGTAGACTATAAGCCTGAATAGAAATAAGGGGGGAAAGGAGGATTTTTTTTCAGTAATAATCACACTAAGGAAAAGATGACTGTCTTAGATCGTAACATTTGTGTGCCTCTTTAATATATATGATCTGTTGTTTATTAAACTACATGTTCTTGTTTAGGCCTTACTTATAATTATTATCATCATCATTCTCCCTACAATATGCATATAAGACTTTGATGAACAAGTAAATCAGTTCAACATGTTTTCCTCAATTTTATTTGATTTTCTGGGAGAAATCTGACTATGCAAAGTCATATAATGGACCCATTAAAAATGTTTAATCAGATTAAAAATCTCCATATTCTTTTCTCATGTGATAAGGAATTTTCAGTAAAGAATATTTTAAAGGAAAATTAAATCATTCAAACTTTTAACTTGATGAAAGCAATAGCAAAAGTTGTAGTAGTGTTTTCATGAATAGTAATATATGTATTACTTTTCATATGGGTTTCCCTAGTGGTTCAGAGGTAAAGAATCTGCCTGCCAATGCAGGAGACACAAGGTCCATCCTTGGGTCTGGAAGATCCCCTGGAGGAGGAAATGGCAACCATTCCAGTATTCTTGCCTGGGAAATCCCATGAACAGAGGAATCTGATGGGCTACAATCCACGGGGTCACATGAGTCAGACATGACCTAGAGAGTAAAACAACAATATATGTATTATGTCTCATGATCTCCAAATTTTATGTGCTGTGTATAACTCCAGAAGGAGAGTCAAGGAGTTGCTGAGTATAGCTAAAAATGTTTTCCCCTTACATTAATTAGTTTGCAGTTGGCTCAAATATAATTCAGGAGCCATTTCTTCAGAATAATATTCAGAAAAAAAAGACATATTTTAAGTAAGTAAGTAAGTAAGTAAGTAAAGTCACTCAGTCATGTCTGACTCTTTGTGACCCCATGGACTGCAGCCCACCAGGCTCCTCAGTCCATGAGATTCTCCAAGCAAGAATACTGGAGTGGGTTGCCATTTCCTTGTCCAGGGGATCTTTCCGACCCAGGGATCGAACCCGGGTCTCCCGCATTGGAGGCAGACGCTTTAACCTCTGAGCCACCAGGGAAGTCCCATATTTTTTATTTTAAGTCAACCAAAGAATAATTTTCTCAATTATTGATAGCAAAAACTGACACTCTGAGTCTTTAGACATTGCATTCTTGGGTTTTTTTCCCCATCAAAAATCAAATTACTGATATTTCTAGCTTCCCATTTGGCATTGTTAGAAATCAATAAATATTAAGAAATTCTTTTCAAAAGACCAATAGTTTCTGGCCATCCAGCCATGAACATTGTCTTCAGACTTTCAAGCCTTCAAGAGCTGCCATGGAATTCATGAGTGTTCTGGGAGGAAACCATCGAAAGACTGTAAGGATGTCTGAAGATAAAGGTTCTGAATATTATGCTAAGAAGCACTAATCATCAAAGAGAGAAAAAGAACCCAGCTTGATTTTAATGAAATCTTTTTAAAGTGTAGGAGAGGTGAGGAAATGTGGAAGACATCAGTGATTTGTGAAGCAGATTGGAGGAAACCTCTATTTTATTCAGAAGACTACTTGGTACCAGAAAATAATCAGATAGTCTCTTGGAAATGACTTATTGGATGACCCTTGTTCTGGACTGATATACTTCTGTCCAAACCCGAAGTTATTACCCAAACTGGATCTGTTAAAACCCTCTTTCCTACACCAGTTGGGACTGGAGATAGAAGTCTCTCATTGCCATTCCCAGGGCTTCTTTTAAAAAGGCTTCTCCTGCTCTACAGGTTTTGAGGCTAAATGGAAGTTTCCAGCCTCCAGGGCTGCTAATTTAACAGCTTTTGTAAGTATTAGAGTTCAAGGAAAATAATCCTTTTTTAAAAATGTACATTAAGTGATTTCTCACTAAATTATGAGAAAGGCCTTGTCTACCAATTTCTAAGTATTAAAAAGTTACCAATTATTAGAGGCTTTCCTGACAAGGTCATTTATAAAAGAATCATTCAATATAGCTAGAGAAACCACTGCTGAGAACGTAACTAAAAACAATTCTTCAGCTAAAATCTAAGGAAATTAATGTTTCTGTTATCTATATTTATATTTAGAGAAGGAGCGGTGAGAATGTTTCATCCTTGAACTGAGAAACTACCTCTGAGCTCTTTGCAGAGAAAAAGAAGGAAGTTTGATTGCAACGGCAAGCTAGAACACTTTGGATATGCTGGGTATTGATTTCTCTCCTGTATTTACTCTATTCTTTGTTAGGAAACGTTAAGTATCTGGAGAGAGATGGCAAAGTGGACATGTTAAAAACAGTTTGACATGATTGAGTCTTCATATTTGTCAAGGTGTTTACCAGCTCTATGAAATTGTTTTGTTTCACATTTTTGTTCTCAATAGATGTCATGTCCTTGAAATGTGGCAGATTCACATATCTGAAGTATCAGTTTTTCAGTTTAACACCAGATGCAGTCAGTTCTGTATTAGGAAGCAGTGGTATGCTGATACACCCACAAGCTTTTGCTCCCTTTTTTACTAATAAAGCAGTTGGTAAGTGCAAGGAATTGTCTATATTGTACTGTTAAGCACATGGATCGAACACCGTTCTTAGCACTGTATTCTACCAGCCACGGCCATTCTTTAGTCATGTCTCAAAAGGTACTACCATTCCCAAGCTGGTTTCTCTGGGAACTGTAGAGACAGTTGAATTACAATTCATAATTGACCAGTCACTGGCCCTAGGGACTTTTCTTTATCCGCCAAGTTTCCATGAGTCCTGTGGAGTGTGGAAAGTGGTGGCCCCTCCCAGTTTCCTGAATCCTTTGAGACAGAGCCAGTGAACCACAACCCTCTGTGTTCTGATCACTGGAAGGGTTTTTTTTTTTTTCTCCTTTACAGTTCATTCAGAACTGCTTTGATTTTCTTAAAAGACTGTTATCCCAAAGAACAATGCTGCTTGTTTTGGATTGTTTTGTGTTCTTCATACCTGTTGAGCTCAAATTATGCTAAAGCTGCCAACTCATTTTATAAACAGTCATCCAGAAAACAATTTGAAAATGTCAACTTTTTGCTTCCTTTACAAACTTCACTCCAATATGACTCCAATATAGCCCAATATAATGGCAACAATAACTTGTTAGGCTCCTAAAATGTCTCTTAATTATGCCTCATGTGAAAGCTATTTCAGATAAACTGTTGTGAGTTCAAGAAATTACCAGACCATGTCTTAAATAAATTTATGAAGAGCACCTTCTCAGCTTTTGACAGAATATTTTGTATATTCTTTCTAGGTTTATGTATAAGAAGTGTTGGCATCTGAAAATGTGCTAGTTAATTTAGGCACTGAAAGTCTGTTAAATTTGTCACAAATATAGAATAATTCCAAGTAAGCCTGATAACCAGAAGCATTATGTATTTTGGGATATATCCAAGTACATTCCTCCATTGGTTGATATATAAATAAATTACCAAATTTAGATAACTAGGATTGTTGCATTTGGAATTATAATTACTCAGAGTTGCATTAACATTTTTTTTTCCATGAATATAAATTTCATCTAATTTGATGACAATGGTAGACTGATATGACTATTTACCATTTTAAATTCACATCAGGGTCTGTACAGTGCCTGGACTATGTTCAGGTCAGAGGAGTGTGGAATTGCCATTCTTCAGAGAAACAGAGCCAGTAAGCACCAACGTCACAGAGGCAACTCTAATGCCACTAGGAGAGAAACACTTCTTTTGCTTACCATCGTCAGTCACCTTATTGATCACTGGTACCCTGAGAGGAAATGTTACTATCAGTGGTACAAATTAAGCTAGAGAAGTTACTCAATTAACATGATTTCAATGCCACAAGCATTTTTTCAAGACATGGTCTTTCTCACTCCGTGACTTTCCGGTTTCATTGATTCTGGGTACTTGGGTTCCCTAAGAATACCAAGTGCTCTTTCTTTTGCTCTTATGGTTTACCATAGTATAAATTGCTGCAAATGTGAGTGTTCTTATTGGCATACATGGAAGAATGACTTTACTTTTCACTGCTATTATAAAGGCACAGTTTAAACCAGCCTTTCAATTTTTGTGTGACAGAAGAAGGGGCTAATCTTATGGGTCTTGACCTCTCTTGAGCATTCAAATTATTGATGACAGAGCACAAGGCTCTTTACATTCCCTGCTTGTCATTTTCTTGGCCTTAGATGTCTTCCAACCCATTTCAGTGCATATGGCTTATTGATGTCCTGCGTTGAGGGGCCATGCCTCTTCTCAGCCTCAACATCTCTGGTCTACTCTTCCATAAGATTAAGCAAAGAAACAATCTTCCTGAGCCCCAGACCCAGCTTTCTACATCTCCAGTTCACAACAGTAAAAATACTCCTAGTGGTGTAACATCTCCTCCCTTATTAATAAGAATACCTCATCAGTGCATTATTTCCAGCACCTAGTTGTTCATCCAATTTCATCACTCACATTTCTTCACTAAACTGGATCTTTCTTGGAGACAGCTTTAATTTCTTTAATCACAGATGTCTCAAATCAGTTTTGCATTTATTTTTTCCTGAGGTTTCAATGAGGATTCCAGCTCCTATGCTTATTCTTCCCTTATTCATTATCAATACTCTATACAGATATAAGCAGGAACATTTTCTAATACTTCACAAGGATGCACAAAATGAAAAATATAAACTTCTTATATACTAAAGGCAATAAAAAGAAGTTGTAAACAATACTCAAAGGGGGCACCCTAAGCCATCTGTCAGTTTCATGGTTTTCCTTGGAGACTCCAAGGTCCCTGCTACTCCTGCATTCCCTCAGAGGGGTTCCTTATGCAGGTGACATCACCACTTTTACCATATACAATTAGCCCCAGAGTGTGTACTGGACACAAAGACACCCACATAGAGTCTGGTCAGCAGAGTGTACGTTGTCCTGGCGAGAGCATTTTTACCAACTGGGTTGCCTTAAAATGGATGAGACTGACAGACCCAATCAGATTTTCATCTCTTTTGTGAAGTTTGAATGGGACATTCAAAGAAAGGCTGAAGACAATAGGGGGGTAAAGTTGCTGAGAGATACACAGAAAGGAAGCAGTGAGCAGAAACTATGGGGATGTAGGACTCAGGGTTAAGAAAATGCCTCAATAGAGAAAAGGATAATGAGGGTCAGCTTGCAAGTGACAGCAGGGGCTGTAGATGCAGAGAGAGAATGAGTGAGTTGGCATCATGTGCAACAGTAAAACAGAGAGGAGAGGTGACTTGTGCTGAGCTTACTACTTCTCTAGAGCTATTTTTACTCTAAATGATCGTCCAGTTCTCCATGGGACCAGCTGTGTGGTTGTGGTATATTCTGACAGTTGTTTCTGTCACCATCAACCAAGTTAGGCATCTATATTGCTTCTCCAGGTTTCCCAATTTATCTTCTCAAAAACAAAAACAAAAAAATTACTATTCTTAGGAGACAGGAAAAACTAGCGCATAGTCATAGTCACTTTTGGTGTGGGGGAAGGAGTGTAGATGATCCCTAGCTTAGATTACTTGCAGTCATATTATTGAGAAAAGTTACAGATTTGGCCCAAAAATTGTTTACATTAAAAGTGGTGGTAGAAGAATTGTCAGGGTATGTATTTCCCAACTGTTTCCTGAGGGACATGTATTGAGGCAATTCTTAATAATGAGAGTGTGGAATGAGAGTAGTGTGTTAAGTTTGGAAAAGATTTAGCATGTATATTAGCTTACTAAAAGCTCTGTAAAGTCTTGCAGTGAAGAACAAATATCACTTCTATTTAACCCAGGTTAAACTTCTGTTTTGGAGAGGCAATGGCACCCCACTCCAGTACTCTTGCCTGGAGAATCCCATGGACAGAGGAGCCTGGTGGACTGCAGTCCATGGAGTCACTACAAGTCGGACACGACTGAGCAACTTCACTTTTAACCTAACTTTTCATAGAGCAACAGATAGTATCTCACCAAATTATTTTTTCTGTGGTATGCAGTTTTTAAAACTTCAGTTTATATAAATGATCTTAATATATTACATCTTATAAAAAGATAGCTGTCCTTGAGATTGAACTTAGCTGTGAATTATTCTAAGCTTTGAAATTTTTATTGCTTCTGATGTCATGCAAGAGGTCTTAGAAATAATACTAAAGGTATATTGGTTATTGAAATTTCTATAAATACAAGTGTGAAAAATTTCTTTCTGTCTCTTCCAACCCACCCTCTGGTTTTATGTAGTAGAAGGAGATTTCCTTTGTGGATTGTTAGTGTTTTTTAAAACTTCAGTTTATATAAATGATCTTAATATATTACATCTTATAAAAAGATAGCTGTCCTTGAGATTGAATTTAGCTGTGAATTATTCTAAGCTTTGAAATTTTTATTGCTTCTGATGTCATGCAAGAGGTCTTAGAAATAATACTAAAGGTATATTGGTTATTGAAATTTCTATAAATACAAGTGTGAAAAATTTCTTTCTGTCTCTTCCAACCCACCCTCTGGTTTTATGTAGTAGAAGGAGATTTCCTTTGTGGATTGTTAGTGCAATTTAGAGGTTTTGTAGGTAAACTTTCTAACCTGAGAAAATTGGAAGAGCAGTAAGAACAAGATGTGAATATAGTCGTCTTAAGCTCTTTGAAACAATGTGATAAAGACTGAAGGAAAAAATAAGGATTAGATAAACACATATTTCATAGCCCTTATGTGGCTATTATTGGATTTAAATACTACTTGTCATAAGATATTAAAATACTGGGTATTCTGAAGTAGGCAATTTGACACAAAAAGTAAAATATCCAAATTTAACATTTTAGTAAAGAAGATGGTAATTAACACTATTTTAATGAGTCTAATTAAGGGGGGGAAAGAATTTTAATTACAAAAGCAATTATTGGTTTAATCTAAATAAGATTTTTAGTAATGTGAAAGTAGAAAATCAGTTATAAAACTTTGTGATATCTCCTTAATAACTCTAAAAATAGAACGGTCAGTAAAATATAGTTACAGGCAATATTTATATAATCAGTAGCTTTTAAATCTAATAATATTTAGATATAGAGTTGTGTGGGGGAAGGCAAGAATATTAAATTTTTCTGACTGTTGAAATAACAAATGTACATTTTGAAAATTTGGAGCAGCATAAAAAAGAATTTGCCACTCATAATTACAGCGTTTAGCATTATTGACTCATTTCTATTTGGCAAGTATTTTCTTCTAGTCTTTTTTTATGAATATAACTTTTTACAAACTTCAGATGTTGACTACATAATTTTCCAGTTTTGCCTGTGCTATAATTTTATCAATATTTCCACATTTTTATACAACTTAACCAAATAAAGATTATCAAAAACTCTCCAGTACTCATTTTAAGTTATATAATAGTACATTGTAATTTAGTTAACATTTCTCTAGCATTGGTTAATTCAGGTTGATTTCTATCTGAATAATTTAAAATAAGTTTTACCAATAATGCTATGAACTGTGTAAATCTTTTTTTCCCTAAAAAAATATTTACTTTGGGGTAGATTCCAACAAGGAGATTAATGGGTCGAATGTTTCAATGTTTCAAAAACTTGAAATATACATTTCAAATGTTTTATTATAACTCTTGTAAAATTTAACACTCTTTTCTATAACATATTAGGACCTTTACATTTACTCTTTGTGAATTTCTTATTCACATCCTTTCTCCACTCACCTATTGGCTTTGCATTTTTCTTGTTGGTTTTATGTGAAGTTTTTTCATACAATTGTTATTTTGCATATTAAATAAAAGTATTGCTAATATTTTCTTCGATTATTCACTTTTATGTTATTTTAATAGATATAATATTGGTGATTATGTTATAAAAGCTATTGATATTTCTGTATTTTGTTTCCTTGTAAGCTTAGTATATCTAATTGTCCTAGGACTTATGCAAATTAGGGATAAATCCTCTCTCTAGGCACTTATACTTGCTGCAAGAGAGAATTTTCTGAATGCATACAGAGACTAATAAATAGGTCTTATTGCTTATTTCTTAGAATTTTTTTTGGAGATGGGGAGAGGTTTTCTGAACTTAATGCTCTATGGTAACATCTCATGAAGATTCTCAACTTTTCAGTGCAACCAAAGTTTTATCTAGCCTTTCACAGAATCAAAAAGACTAACCTGCAGTACATGTAAACAAAGAAGATTTGAACATTAGATGAGAGAGATTGTTCTCTCTCCCATAAATGCAGTCTACTACTTAGAAAAGCAGCATCTAAATCTTGGGCAAACTTATTTAAGAAAAATGGATGATAGTCACAGATTGTTTATTTCATCTGATTCATAATACTATCTCTTATATTAGCTTCTTTGCAGAGTCTGTCTCTAGACTATTTCATTCTATCTTGTTAACCTGAGATTTATTCTAATATTATTATCACATTTTTTATTGTATAATTTTATAGTTAAGTATAAAAATCTTTTATGGTAAATTCACTACCATTATTTTCTTTTTACCATTTTCCTAACTATTCATGTTTATTTAATCTTTCTAATAAAATATATCAGCCTCTATCCCTTTGGGATTTTTGTTGGATTTTTATTAAATATATACATTGATTTTAGAAAGATATTATAATAATATCTTTTAATAGTTAACAGAATTTACAAAAGCCAGAATTTGTGATTCTGTAAAGTATAATATATAGTGGATTGAAGTTTATTGTAGTTGAAAGAATAGTGGGTTAGGCATAGGAGATCTGGTTCCTGGGATTTTCTGCCTTTGTGAACCTGGGAAAATTAATAGACTGCTCTATGGCTCAGTTTCTTTATTTGAATACTAAAGAGATTGTACAACACATGGCATTAGAATGGTCAATGAGTTCCATTCCAAACTGTGAATATAATGAACATCTGATATTATTCAAAATTGTTGTCTTCTGCCCACTGGCTTCTTCGGAACACCATCTTAGTCTGACAACCACTCCTTCTCCAATTTTAATACTCCTCTTCTAGGTAAAGATATATTCCATAGAAATGGATAAAAATTACTATACATTAGAAAATTATGCTTGCCATACAAACAGATTACCTAATTCAAGAGGAATGGCTATGCACATTATACATATCAAACAAGCATCCTGATTTTGATTGGCTTGGTTTATAATAACATAACCCCACTGTTCCTATAATATCTTATACAGAATTCCAGTATACAGAAATTAATCTGATGGAAGGAAGTCATAAATAGCCAAAAAAAAAAAAAAGAGCTGCAAAATAAACATAGCTAGTAAGAGGCTACAAAAAGTATGTAATGTAAAACAAAATGTGATTAAAATGGTTAAACATGGTTAAAATCCAATATTTAAAGCACATTTATAATTTTAAAGACATTAACCTAACATATAAAAATAATGCTTTATAAATACTAAAGCAAGGTGTTCAAGCCATTGTAACAAAAGAAACCAGATTTTCAGTGTCTTAATACAGTTAAAATTTACTGCTCTCTATGTCATCATTCAATGTGGGGTTGTTGTTCCTTGCTGTCATTGAGAGACTCGGGGTCCTTACCTCCTACATATCCAACATCTTCTAGATCCTTATTTTTCTCTGCATTTAATAGTATGGATGAGAAAAAGATGCAGGAGAAGGCATACCCACTCTTTTCCACCTAAACCTAAGGATGACATACTACTTCTCCTCTTTCTTTTCCTTTCCTTTCAACTTTTCCTCAGTTTTATGGTTCTACGTAACTGCAAGGGAAACTGGAAAATAGATACCAATGAAGGGCCAAGAAAGAGTGAATAAACACATTTAATGGTAAGAACTAGCAACCTATGCCATAGTCAGCCATTTTGGCCATGAAATATTATCTCTTTTTCTCAACATGATGAGCACATTCCAATACTGAACACTGAATGCAGTCTTTGCCCCCAGTGCAAAGCCTAAGCCATCTATAGGATGGACAGCGCTCTGTATCAGTCCAATTATGGCTCTAAACCTATGCACTAAACAGATAAGTTTCCTGCTCTTTCCATACCCAATGGGCAGGCGTGCTTGATGTTACCTACCCTAGTAATCAAGATGTTAGTGCTTTAGTTAGGCTCATGCTACTCTCTGAAAGGGACTCCTTCACCCATTGCTACTGGTGTCCCTTCTCCCTTACTTCTGAAAGTTTTTTCTTCATCAGTTATTCTCCATACCGCATCTGAGGTGGACATTTGGGAGTGTGTCCACCTTGGAGACTGCACAGTATTTTTCCAATTATTTTAGTGGAGTGAGCTTGGGTGCCAAAAATTTGCTTGACAGTTTGAACAATCCAAGGCTCATGGTTTTATTGTTACTGTTAGAAAGTTTTGACAAAACATGGTATGACTAAGACCCATTGGCTTCTAATATGATCCATGTTCCAGTAACTATATTCCTTCCTAGACAGTTCTTCAGCTTGATTTATTTCTTGCTTTTTTTCCCCTCTCCTTTTTCTGCGCCTTAACAATGCTAACTTGAGGTCATCTGAAATCAAACTCTCATCTTTGTCACATTACTGAATGGCAGCCTTCAACTGCTAATACTTCTAAATCTTCATTATTCAGTCTTTTCCCATATTATCTCTTGTTATTGGCTGCCTAGAATCCAGTTCCAAAACTTCTGATCTTCTCAGCCCCATTTCATTTCTGTCAATTAATTACTTCTATAGCTCAACTATTTCATTTACTACCTGGCCAAAGTCACCAATCAGTTCAGTTCAGTCACTCAGTCATGTCCGACTCTTTGTGACCCCATGAATCGCAGCACGCCAGGCCTCCCTGTCCATCACCAACTCCAGGAGTTCACTCAGAATCACATCCATCGAATCAGTGNATAACTTTTCTTCCAAGGAGTAAGCGTCTTTTAATTTCATGGCTGCAGTCACCATCTGCAGTGATTTTGGAGCCCAGAAATATAAAGTCTGATACTATTTCCAGTTTCCCCATCTATTTCTCATGAAGTGATGGGACTGGATGCCATTATCTTCGTTTTCTGAATGTTGAGCTATAAGTCTACTTTTCACTCTCCTCTTTCACTTTCTTCAACAGGCTTTTTAGCTCCTCTTCACTTTCTGCCATAAGGGTGGTGTCATCTGCATATCTGAGGTTATTGATATTTCTCCCGGCAATCTTGACTCCAGCTTGTGTTTCTTCCAGTCCAGCGTTTCTCATGATGTACTCTGCATATAAGTTAAATAAGCAGAGTGACAATATACAGCCTCAATAGCCATCTAATAAACACTACTACAGGCTTCTTTCCAATTTCCCCAGAGCTCTCTGTTCAATGGCACGAGACCTACCTTCCAGAGTATTATGCAGGCAGTTTTACCAAATATTTTGCCAAAGAATATCAAAGCTTTCCAGCCTATTGGCCTCCAATATTGGTTGGTTCTTCATTACACATGGCACACTCACTAAGCCTATTGCTGAATATTTCTGGATATTTGATATTAACATCCCTCTTTTACTATTATCTTCTCTCTTGATCAGCATATGTTAATGGCAATAACAACTCCAAATTTTTACTATCTTAAATCAATAAAGCATTATTTTTCAAATATCAAAATCCAATATGGTTGGCACTAGAGCTCTGCTTCACAAAAATAGAAGGCTTATGTAGCTCAACCATTTTCTAGGCCATTGTTCTTTTCTGTGCTGAATAGATAGATGAGGAAATAGAGTGAACAGAAAGTACACATATTTTAATCACCTTGATCCTCAAAATGATACTTATCACCTCTATTCACAGCCCATTGACTGGAAACCCACTGCACCACTGTGATAACTATAGTAGACTCTGGGGAATGTATCCTAGATGTATTCCCAGGGAGAAGAAGAACCCAGAAACTCTGCCACAGCCTACAAATTACTTAATGAAAAGGATAAAAATGTAGCATTTGTTAAAATTGTCTGCTACTATCACCTCTTCCTTAGCTCAGCTCACTTCTAATATTAGAACAGAAAAGTGTACAGCAATAATATAGTTCCATCTCTCCACTTTTCTTCCATTTCATTGTTCAAGTATCACAGTCCTGAAACCTAGGAACCTCTAGCTATCCCTTGCTTGCCACAACCCCTACTTCATTCTCAAAGAGAATTGTTGGTAAAGGCAGGTGGCACTTTACTTGGCAGATGCAGGGAAAAGAATAAATGATGGCTGTTTTAGGCCACTGAATTATAGGATGTTTTCTTAAGCAGGAATAGTTGATTGATACATCCCTTAACAGGTAACAAAATGGACTGTCATAAAAGTTACTTGCCAAAACCAAGAGCAAGGTATATAATGGGATGATTTTATTTCCAGGTAGGTAAGCTTTAGAACATTACCTTCAGTTCAAATTTAGTTTCTATGGGAAAATACCCTATGCCATGGCTTAAGTTCCAAATGGCAAAGTTTATATACTCACAATGCAAGCAGAATTAAAATGCTATTAGAGAATGAAGCTTTGTTTATGCTTTTTGTTATGGTTTTCTAGAATGTACTTTAAGCATTGGCTACAAGCCACATTGGGACATTAAGTAATCACAATACTAACACATTTCAATATTCAGCTGGCAACAAGGCCTACAATTATAGTTAAGCTTTTATTCTCTGTGTCTGCAATTACCTAACCAGTGAAAGGAGATTTTCATGATTGCCATTAAGGGTTTAATTATGATGAGTCAGATACGAGAACAGTTCTTAGCTAGACATCCAGGCATCCCTGTGGGTAAATTGGCCCATCTGAGGACACGCCTGGAAGGATAGACCAAAACAGTAAAGGCAGCCAATCTGCACTACTGTGAACTCAGGACACATTGCTGCAGCTCTAGTTCTCTTTCAGCAGCTTCATAAGGTACAGGCCATCAGTGGCCTTAGTGCCTTGAAAGGGCCAGTTGACCTCAGGTGAAAAACACTCTTGTCTGATACAGTTCTCTTGCTCTAGGAGTCTGGCTACTTACCCCATAACAAAGGGTAAAAGAAAAGAAAATTCTTAGCATCTAAGTAATAAGAAACAAAGTAAACACTTTGAATTACTTGAAAAAGAACTGTAAGACTGGATATCACTAATTCACTGGTTTTGTTTATTGACTGTTCCTGTCACTTCAATAGCCCATTTACAAATGTAATCCAACATTGAATATTTAGTGGCTTTGTTATAAATCATATCAAACTATTTAAATCTAAGCATGTCAGAGAAGAATGTCATTGGTTTCCTTTAGTTGTTTGACAGCCGTGTTTGTTGTCAGATAATAAACCAAAAGTGCCATTGTTTTTTTTTTTCATTGTTTTTTAAAATCTGTGGAATCCAGAAACACTATGAACAAAGGAACAACTAGGAAACAGCTGAGAGAGAGTTATTGTGGAGTGTGTTCAGAAGCTAGTTAGAAAGTATGCTATATTATAATGAAACTAAGCAAAGGTGATCTTTTTTATCTGAGTATCTAAAGTACATATTGTTCTGATTAGATGTTTGTAAACAGGACAATTGTAATTACAATATAGACCCCCAAAAAAATCCCTTCAAGTTTTTGTTACATCAAGGGAAGAAACATTATTCATTGTCCATATGCTGAATTTATTTTAACGAGGACTTGTAGAACCACTTTTATAGCTCCAGGATATTTTTTTCTTCAGCTCAAACCTGTTCTACCATTTCAACTATTTCAAAAATAAGTTTGATGAGTTTTAGAATATACTAGAGTGTGAAGGATTCTCAGTGAGAATTTCATGCTGAGATATATTTTTAGAAAATGTTTAAAGTTAACTTAAGCCTGGGAAACATGAATTTAATATTTCATATTTAAATTTTTCCTGAATTAATTAATT
This sequence comes from Aepyceros melampus, assembly GCA_006408695.1. Classification (NCBI taxonomy): domain Eukaryota; kingdom Metazoa; phylum Chordata; class Mammalia; order Artiodactyla; family Bovidae; genus Aepyceros; species Aepyceros melampus. The sequence continues at coordinate 19,382 of SJXQ01006782.1, read as the reverse complement.
TTCCTTAAAATTAATTTAAAGCACAATTTTAAAATATTTTGTCAGTGATCAAGTTGAATCAGAATTATGCTTTAAATCAATTTTAAAACGTTTAAATTAGTATTTACCAAGTTCTTAAAAGAGAGCATGCCTCTGTGGCCAGTATTTCAAGAAAATTGCATATTAAATTTAAAGTGAAAAATTTGCAACTCTATATTAATTGTAGAAATAGAAAAGATAAAATGCCCCAAATAGCAAAGTCAACATAAAGTCACATTAGAAAGATGGTCACATGACTGAAAAAAGGGCAAAAGCCTTAGAAATTAAAACACGAAAACAGAGCAACATCTACATTACACAAAGTGATAAGATACAATGTATATGAGGGTAAAGAGGTTACTCTCCAGAAGTCTCCAAAATAGACATCTTTTCTACTATACGGAATTTATTTTTTTTTTAATTAATTTTTATTTTTTAGTTTGTTTTGCTTTACAATACTGTATTCGTTTTGCTGTACATTGACATGAATCAGCCACGAGTGTACATGAACTCCAAATCCCGACCCCCACCTCCCACCTCCCGCCCCACACCATCTCTCTGGATTATCCCTGTGCATCAGTCCCAAGCATCCTGCATCCCGCATCAAACCTAGACCAGCGTTTCGTTTCACTTATGATATCATACATGTTACACTGCCACTCTGCCAA
>SJXQ01006782.1:0-17569 GCA_006408695.1 Aepyceros melampus | reverse complement strand
TATGGTTTTTCCAGTAGTCATGTATGGATGTGAGAGTTGGACTGTGAAGAAGGCTGAGCACTGAAGAACTGATGCTTTTGAGCTGTGGTGTTAGAGAAGACTCTTGAGAGTCCCTTGGACTGCAAGGAGATTCAACCAGTCCAGTCTGAAGGAGATCAGCTCTGGTATTTCTTTGGAAGGAATGATGCTAAAGCTGAAACTCCAGTACTTTGGCCACCTGATGCGAAGAGTTGACTCATTTGAAAAGACCCTGATGCTGGGCGGGATTGGGGGCAGGAGGAGAAAGGGACAACAGAGGATGAGATGACTGGATGGCATCACTGACTCAATGGACGTGAGTCTGAGTGACCTCCGGGAGTTGGTAATGGACAGGGAGGCCTGGCATGCTGCAATTCATGGGGTCGCAAAGAGTCGGACACGACTGAGCGAATGAACTGAACTAAACTGAAGTAGCTCTTCTTCAGCATTACTGGTCAGGGTATAGACTTGGATTACCATGATTTTAACTGGTTTGTCATGGAAATGAACAGAGATCATTCTGTCGTTTTTGAGATTGCATCCAAGTACTACATTTTGGACTCTTTTGTCGACCATGATAGCTACTCCATTTCTTCTAAGGGATTCCTGCTCACAGTAGTATATATAATGGTCATCTCAGTTAAATTCAACCATTCCAGTCCATCTTAGTTCGCTGATTCCTAGAATGTCGACATTCACTCTTGCCATCTCCTGTTTGACCACTTCCAATTTGCCTTGATTCATGGACCTAACATTCCAGGTTCCTATGCAATATTGCTCTTTACAGCATCGGACCTTGCTTCTATCACTGATCACATCCACAACTGGGTGTTGTTTTTGCTTTGGCTTCATCCCATCATTCTTTCTGGAATTATTTCTCCACTGATATCCAGTATCATATTGGGCACCTACAGACCTGGGGAGTTCATCTTTCAGTGTCCTATCTTTTTGCCTTTTCATACTGTTCATAGCTTTCTCAAGACAAGAATACTGAAGTGGTTTGCCATTCCCTTCTCCAGTGGACCACATTCTGTCAGACATCTTCACCATGACATGTCTGTCTTGGGTGGCCCCATATGGCATGGCATAGTTTCATTGAGTTAGACAAGCTGTGGTCCATGTGATCAGATTGGCTAGTTGTCTGTGATTGTGGTTTCAGTCAGCCTTCTGATGTTCTCTCTTAGAGCCTACTGTCTTAATTGTGTTTCTCTTACCTTGGACGTGGGGTATCTCTCCACGGCTGCTCCAGCAAAGCACAGCTCCTCTAGGCCACTGAGCCTGACCTTGGACGTGGGGTAGCTCCTGACCTTTTCATTACAGGGATATGGAATGTAAAAGTAGGAAGTCAAGAAACACCTGGAGTAACAGGCAAATTTGGCCTTGGAGTACAGAATGAAGCTGGGCAAAGCTAATAGAGTTTTGCCAAGAGAATGCACTGGTCATAGCAAACACCCTCTTCCAACAACACAAGAGAAGACTCTACACATGAACATCATCAGATGGTCAACACCAAAATGAGACTGATTATATTCTTTGCAACCAAAGATGAAGAAGCTCTAAATAGTCAGCAAAAACAAGACCAGGAGCTGGTTGTGGCTCAGATCATGAACTCCTTAGGGAAAAATTCAGACTTAAATTGAAGAAAGTTGAGAAAACCACTAGACCATTCAGGTGTGACCTAAATCAAATCCCTTATGATTATAGAGTGGAAGTGAGAAATATATTTAAGGGACTAGATCTGATAGACAGAGTGCCTGATGACCTATGGATGGAGGTTCATGACATTGTTCAGGAGACAGGGAGCAAGACCATCCCGAAGAAAAAGTAACGCAAAAAAGCAACATGGCTGTCTGGGGAGGACTTACAAATAGCTGTGAAATGAAGAGAAGTGAAAAGCAAAAGAGAAAAGGAAATATATACCCATTTGAATGCAGAGTTCTATAAAACAGCAAAAAGAGATAGGAAAGCCTTCCTCAGCAATCAATGCAAACAAATACAGGAAAGCAATAGAATGGGAAAGACTAGAGATCTCTTCAAGAAAATTAGAGATACCAAGGGACTATTTCATGCAAAGATGGACTCAATAAAGGACAGAAATGGTATGGATCTAACAAAAGCAGAAGATATTAAGAATATGCAGAAGAACTTTACAAAAATGATCTTCATGACCCAGATAATCACGATGGTGTGATCACTCACCTAGAGCCAGACATCCTGCAACATGAAATCAAGTGAGCCTTAGGAAGCATCACTACAAACAAAGCTAGTGGAGATGATGGGATTCCAGTTGAGCTATTTTAAATCCTAAAAGATGAAGCTGTGAAAGTGCTGCACTCAATATGCCAGCAAATTTGGAAAACTCAGCAGTGGCCACAGGACTGGAAAAGGTCACTTTTCATTCCAATCCCAAAGAATGGCAATGCCAAAGATGTTCAAACTACTGCACAATTGCACTCTTCTCACACGCTAGTAAAGTAATGCTCAAAATTCTCCAAGCCAGGCTTCAGCAATACATGAACCTTGAACTTCCTGATGTTCAAGCTGGTTTTAGAAAAGGCATAGGAACCAGAGATCAAATTGCCAACATCTGCTGGATCATTGAAAAAATCAAGAGAGTTCCAGAAAAACATCTATTCTGCTTTATTGACTATGCTAAAGCCTCTGACTGTGTGGATCACAATAAACTGTGGAAAATTCTGAGAGAGATGGGAATACCAGACCACCTGACCTGTCTCTTGAGAAACCTGTATGGAGGTCAGGATGCAACAGTTAGAACGGGCCATGGAACAACAAACTGGTTCCAAATAGGAAAAGGAGTATGCCAAAGCTGTATATTGTCACCCTGCTTATTTAACTTATATGCAGAGTATATCTTGAGAAACACTGGGCTGGGTAAAACACAAGCTGGAATCAAGATTGCCAGGAGAAATATCAATAACCTCTGATATGCAGATGACACCACCCTTATGGCATAAAATGAAGAAGAACTAAGGAGCCTGTTGAAGAAAGTGAAAGAGGAGAGTGAAAAGTAGACTTATAGCTCAACATTCAGAAAACGAAGATCATGGCATCCTGTCCCATTACTTCATGGCAAATAGATGGGGAAACAGTGGAAACAGGGTCAGACTTTATTTTTCTGGGCTCCAAAATCACTGCAGATGCAGAGTGCATCCATGAAAATAAAAGATGCTTACTATTTGGAAAGAAAATTATGACCAACCTAGTAAGTTAAAGTCACTCAGTCGTGTCCGACTCTTTGCGACCCTGTGGACTGTAACCTATAAGGCTTCTCTGTCCACGGGATTCTCCAGGCAAGAATACTGGAGTGGATTGCCATTTCCTTCTCCAGGGAATCTTCCCGACCCAGGGATCGAACCCAGGTCTCCCGCATTGGAGGCAGACGCTTTAACCTCTGAGCCACCAGGGAAGATCATGACCAACCTAGACTGCAATTAAAAAGCAAAGACATTACTTTGCCAACAAAGGTCCATCTAATTAAGGCTATGGTTTTTCCAGTGGTCATGTATGCCTGTGAGACTTGGACTATAAAGAAGACTGAATGCCAAAGAATTGATGCTTTTGAACTGTGGTGTTGGATAAGACTCTTGAGAGTCCCTTGGACTGCAACCAGATCCAACCAGTCCATCTTAAAGGAGATCAGTCCTGAGTATTCATTAGAAGGACTGACGTTGAAGCTGAAACTCCAATACTTTGGCCACCTGAGGTGAAGAAGTGACTCATTTGAAAAGACCCTGATGCTTGGAAAGACTGAGGGCAGGAGGAGAAGGAGACAACAGAGGATGAGATGGTTGGATGGCATCACTGACTCAATAGAAATGAGTTTGGGTAAACTCCGGAAGCTGGTGATGGACAAGGAGGCGTGGTGTGCTGCGGTTCATGGAGTCGCAAAGAGTCAGTCACAACTGAGCGACTGAACTTAACTGAACTGAAGTAACTTTCCTAAGTAGGCATTGATATTGCTACTGATGCACAGAGCAGGTAACAATTTGTCCAGAATCACACAGAAGTAAATGGTAGAGGTGATACTCAAATCTAGGCAGGCTGTTCCAGAGTAAATGAACAGAGCCACTATGCTGCACTGACTCTACAGTAGCTCAACAAGTAGCTACTTCTTTGTCTACTTGTATTGCCCCACCTATTTCCAGATTTCCAAGTAGTTGGAAATAAATATATAATAACATATAATAAACCCACTAGATATATTGATATATATACTATATACACAGTATATTGTAACTAATATTAAACTGAACTTCTCAAAATAAGTTTCATGCTATTTTTTTCGGAATGTTGAAAAGTGAAAGTGAAAGTCGCTCAGTTTGTCCAACTCTGTGTGATCTGATGGACTATACAGTCTATGGAATTCTCCAGGCCAGAATATAGGAGTGCGTAGCCTTTCCCTTCTCCAGGGGATCTTCCCACCCCAGGGATATAACCCAGGTCCCCCACATTCGGGTAGATTCTTTACCAGCTGAGCCACAAGGGAAGCCCAAGAATACTGAAGTGGATAGTCTATCTGTTCTTCAGAGGATCTTCCTGACCCAAAAATTGAACCAAGGTTACCTGAATATAATTGACAAATTGTGGTTCCACTGGTTGAATAAGATCATGTGTGTCCCAAAGCAAAAATATTTTCACCCCATTTTTTTTTCCTTTAGAAGAGAGATCATACCTTATAATTGAGTTTTTTCATTATCAGTGTTAGTTTTAGATAATTACAGAGCTTACCTATAATCTCTAGACTTTTTCAAGGAGTTAAATACAAGTTTACTTATTATCCTTGGGACTAAAATCTCCCAATTTTTTTAGATTCCATTTTATATAAATCTTTTACAGCTCACTTTCAAAATCAAGATAGTGCCTGACTGTGTTACAGAGATCAAGTACTATAAAAATCCATTACTGAAAAAAAAAAAAGTAAAATAATGACAGCAACACAGAAATCAGAAACTTTCCAAATGTGATACAAGTAGGAAGTTATAACTTAGGATGAAAGCTCCAAAGACAGCATCACACATTGATTCAAAAACTCTCTATATCATATAAACTACCTAAACAAAAAAGACAGAACTTTCTAGGACATATTTACAGATGACAAAGATCCAACTCAACTGGCAACAAAGTAATTGATCTTGAAGATGCACAAGATGCATAAGAAAATCGTTTTGTGGAATGTAAGAGTGGAAGATGTTTCTAAGTTTAAACATTGTTTTCAGCATGTGGAATTAACTCATATCCATAATTAAATATTTAAAAGAAAGACTGCAAATTGACATCTGACTTTCTATTCGTAATCTTAAAGGCTTATATCCAAAGTTTTTTCTTCTTATATGTGTTAATTATATAGTTTATGATATGTAGAATTTGTGTGTATGATCTTAAATATTTAACACTTAGAAGTTATTATCTTTAGCTGCTGTTCTCATTGTTTGAACAGTAGAAATGAAATTAGGAAATTTGCTCTACTATATTTTATCTCATTCTCTGTTCCATTGAGTACTGCTCATGTTTAAGAATCTTAATAAATATTAAGTGATAATATTGACTCTTGTACTCTACCTTTAAATATACTTTTGAAACTTGCATTAAATGAGTATACATTCATTTATATTAATGTATACTTATTTCACAATTAAGATTTTTCATATGTGTGTGCATATATATATATATGTTTGAACTTGTGTGTGTATATTCTTCAGTATTCCCAGTTTTAAGCTATTAGAATTGGGCTCACACATTTTTTCTTTGAACTTGTGTCAAATACTAAACGTGTTACACCATAGGCTTGAAATGTTTGGAAAGCACAAAATAATAAAGCTCTAATATTCTTATAAAAAGAAAAGCAGGTCCCTCAGCAACTGTAGACCATGCTTTGTAAATAACAAACTTATCATTAGATATTTTACAAATATTTCATGGAAAAATAGTGTTCATGAATGTGCCACAAAATACAGACTTATGTGCTGGAGGAATGTAGATTTAGACTTATTTAAGAGGATAATTCCTGGGAAGGAATTTAAAGAAATTGATTACCACCAATGAACAATCGTTCTCTAGGGGCAGATATTACAAGTATTAGGAAAAGTGCCTTACAAGTAACAGGAATTTTTGTAATGTCTTTAAATGATAAATAATGGGACTTGTTTGGCTGGAGAGAAAAGAAGTCACTGTGTGTGTGTGTGTGTGTGTGTGTACATACGCCAGTGTCTTAGAATTAAGATGAGGATGGAATTGAATATCAAATTAAGATTTATATTTAAACTAATACATAATGGGATGTCCATGGAAAATGTTGATTGATAGAAAATACTTTACAGAAATGGTGATGACATGAAAATGGCCTTAAGTAAAATGATTCCTTTAACTGGGTGTATGGTGAACTAAAATAGGAAGAAATCAGACCCTTGCTGAAACAGTATAGGGAGATGGTCATATCAGTATAATGCAGTCCATTCACGAGATGATAAGAGGAATAGGTGAATGGTGTCCATCTTGGACAAAAGTGTATATCTTGTCAGGACAATAGGGATAGTTTAGAGGTTTAATTTGTAATAACTAATTATATACAAATATCCATTGGAGAGAGGAGCTTGGCGGCCTGTACTCCATGGGGTCACAAAAGAGTTGGACACGACTTAGCGACTAAACAACAACCATTAGTCAGTCAGTAGGCTCCAAATTTGCATTTTCTTCAAATTAAGGAAGCGCTATTCCATAATTAGTTACTAGATAGTAAGAAAGAAATTAGATACAAAATTTTTATAAGAAGGTGAATTATATAAATCAATCTTGAAGAGGTAAGAGAGAAAAATGCTTAAACAGAAACACTCCGAAGAGGCTGGTCCATAGTGCCACCTTGTGTTGATAATCTGTTTTGTTTTTTTTTCTGTATTTGTTTTCAAAGACATCTTGGTGCTAAACCACATACAGAAGTTAATATGGGTGATTTTGCCCTAATTTCAGATTAGCAAAGTACTAAAATATGTAGCAAATACATACTTAAAAATAATTCTTGTCTACTAGTCAACTTCTCTGCCCACACTGTCACAAATTGTTGTTGTTGTTNTTGTTTTCAAAGACATCTTGGTGCTAAACCACATACAGAAGTTAATATGGGTGATTTTGCCCTAATTTCAGATTAGCAAAGTACTAAAATATGTAGCAAATACATACTTAAAAATAATTCTTGTCTACTAGTCAACTTCTCTGCCCACACTGTCACAAATTGTTGTTGTTGTTGTTTTAAACTAAAATGTGGTCAATCTACGGGGGTCTTAGAAGGGAGTATTGGGAACAGATGGATTCTGTACAGAATCTAAGGGCAGAACTAATCAAAGTGTGTTTTAAAGAATTTGCAACCAAAGAAAGTACATGATGAGTGTATGCACATTCTAACAAAACACTGTAATTAATTTTCATTGGGTAGTTTCTACTTTTTTAACATTTATTTTTTTAATGGTTACAGGTTACTGATAACTGTAATTAAAAAAACTTTGAATTCATTGTTTTGGAAATAATTGAAATAGCAACTGATCAAATCTGTCTTTAGCAAGTCTTTCATTATTTGAACCAATGATTGAGTACTATTTTTTAATCGCTGTCCAAATGAGAGATCTTCCATGAATTTCTGGGGACTTAGTATATAAAACACTTGAGGAAGATTATAAACAATAAACTGCAAGCCCTATTTCTAAAGCTACTCTCCAGAATTGTCTCATGGCCTACAAGTCTGTGGATGCCTTCCACTGAACACTTTTTCTTCCTAGAATAGCATAGTAATTGTTTCTTTCCTATCTTCTCTGTCACAATGACTGATTCATTTAAGGGAAAATAAGCTTGAATTGGCTTTTTGTACTTTCTTTTTCCTCCTGTGGGGTGACCTTTATGTCCTTAAACAAAGCCTGTTATTAAATTAGAAAATAAAAGTAACATATGTAATTTATTTAGAATGTAATCTACCAAAATACAAGAACTGTCCCTGAAAAAAAAAGTAGACTCCTCAGATTCTAACTTAATTCACTTAAACCATTTAATTACAAATTTAGACACATCAACATGACTCTGGAGTCTATTTTTTATAGAGAAACAAAAGTGTTAATGTCATACATACACATATGTGTGTGGTATTGTGTGTGTACCTAGTCATTCAGTCTTTTCCAACTCTTTGTGACCCTATGGATTGTGCACCAAACTCCTTCATTCATGGGATTTTCCAGGCAAGAATACTGAAGTGGTTAGCCATTACCTTCTCCAGGGGATCTTCTCAACCCAGGGATCGAACCCTGGTCTCCTGTATTGCAAGTAGATTCTTTACTGTCAGAGCCACCGGAGAAGCTAATAAAACACACAAAAGTGGCTCAGTGATTAAAAAAAAAAAAAAAAAGAAATTTGCCTGACATTGCAGGAGATGTGGGTTCGATCCTTGGGCAGGAAAATCCCCTGGAGGGGGAAATGGCAATCCACTCCAATATTCTTGCTGAGATACCTCATGGACTGAAGAGCCTGGCAGGCTACAGTCCATGCGGTCACAAAGAATCGGACATGACTGAGCACAAAGTACATACACACGATATATATTACAATGTTTAATGACATGTAAACTTAAAATGTTAGGTTTTACTATATGTATAAAGTATATATACACATGTATATAGCATATGTATATAATTCTACTGAAAATTTTGTATCTCTGTGGTTTGAGGATGTATAATTAATAGTATGATACATTCTATATCTTCAGCAGTATGGATAATGACATTTTTATAGTGTCCACTAGGAAATAACTAAAGCATATTATCTGTCTAATAAGGATAATTTTTGATTCTATGTAAGTTTTACTATAAGCAACATTCTTCCCTCTAGCACTCAAGTCAAAAATGTTTTATTTTTAGTGAGTTGGAGTATATTAATTAAAAAATCATTACTCTTATGACCAATTCAACAATACACTTAATTATTGTCAATGGGTCTTAGCTCTTTATAAAAGTACATTTCTTAAATGACAAACAAGGCATTTGTCACTAACAATTATTCAGGTTGTCATGTCTTTCCCTTTCATCATAAACATGTCTGTCATTCCTTTGCAGAATACTTATTTTTGTCTGTTTGAAATACATTATTTTTAGGAGGAAAGCTGCTCAACAGATTAGGGAATTTGAACTAGCCAGTGGAGAACTTAACTGCATAAGCCCACTACACCTAATTATAAAAGATGAAGGTTTTAAAATTTGCATAATTGCAACTATTGGTAGGGGTCGGTAACATATTTGCATTATCTACTTATGTTCCACACCAACACTTTTAAGCACCACTTTAAAAAGTCTGCTAAGTCAGATGCTTGTAGATGTCAGAACATTATAACCTAAAATGCAGGCTATGCCTTTCTCTACCTACACCCCTGGGTTCTAACAGCTTTCTAAAATCAACTTCTAGGTTTTGGTACTATTTCACTTCCAAATTTTGAAACATTCTTTCTTTCTATTGTGTCATACAGCAAGAGAAATGCCTGTGCCTCTGAACCACATCCTAAGTACTCATTTATTCCTTTTGAAAATAATCATTTTGTTTGCTATAATTCTTGATAACTGATACTTATAGAAATGGCATTCACACAATAACAGTGCAGAGATGGAGAAGTGGTTAGTTATAGAAATTTCCCTTGTCTATCCAGTAACATGAGAAGATTTAGCTCTTATTAGGAAATGTTTGTTTCATACCTCTGGTCTTCCCTGGTGGTTCAGAGGATAAAGTGTCTGCCTGCAATGTGGGAGACTTGGGTTTGATCCCTAGGTCGGGAAGATCCCCTGGAGAAGGAAATAGCAACCCGCTCCAGTATTCTTGCCTGGAGAGTCCCACGGACGGAGGAACCTGGTGGGCTATAGTCCACAGGGTCGCAAAGAGTTGGACATGACTGAGCGACTTCACTCACTCACTCAGGAAATGTTTGTTTCATACCTCTTGAATGTAATATTTAGATTTGATATTTGTGTTTATGCATAGAAAATAAAAAATTTCTACATACCATTGCTAAGTCACTTCAGTCGTGTCCGACTCTGTGCGACCCCATAGACGGCAGCCCACCAGGCTCTCCCATCCCTGGGATTCTCCAGGCAAGAACACTGGAGTGGGTTGCCATTTCCTTCTCCAATGCATGAAAGTGAAAAGTGAAAGTGAAGTCACTCAGTCGTGTCCAACTCTTCACGACCCCATGGGCTGCAGCCTACCAGGCTCCTCCACCCATGGGATTTTCCAGGCAAGAGTACTGGAGTGGGGTGCCATTGCCTTCTCCTACAGACCATTAGCATACTCCAAAGAAGGAAAAGTGATGGCATCTTAATCTACAAAAATAGGAAAAGCTACAAAAAATATGATTTTTAGTTTTTATATTTTCCCATCAGTTTTCATGGAGAGCAGTTAACAATAACTATAAAAATATTTTTGATGAAAGAGGATAGTTAACATTGCTGCTAGGATATGCTAGCCATCTAATTATTGCTCCAATTGTGGTTTCAGTTTGTCTATTGTGTTTTTGGTAGTCTCTTCTTAATATTTTCTTCTCAAAGTACTGTATCTCAGAGCATAGTTTGTACTGTTTTATTGAAAGTGAGCAATTTGATTTATTTTAGTCAATCCATGTTTGTAATTTACCTATCCTCAAAACCCTGCTGTTTACCTTTTGTATTGAGGCATTTTCCCCTAAATTCCTATCCTGATTTTTTATTTGTTCATTTTTATGAAATTCCATATAACCTCCTACCTATTATTTATAACTGCTGTAATAATGTTTAGTTTTTATTGCAATACTCCAGGCTCTGCTCACTTCCTATTTGATATTCCCACTATGGCTATAGTAGCATATTGCACAGAGCAGGTAGTCACTATTAGTTGAATAAGTGAAGAAATAAATGAAATGCACTTGCTATTATTTTGAAGGCAGCTAATCTGTACTAGTAAAAAAAAAATATTGAAGTGATGATCTATCATATTAACATTAGATTATTAAGGTTCTGCCACAAAGGTATTCATAAAATATAGTTGTAATTTTGTGTGAAGAAGGAAATGTGGAATAATAGAAAAACCATGGATGGACTCCAGAATCAGAATAAAGCAGATTTAAATCCAGATTTAATTTCTATCAACTCTGTAAACTTGGGCAAGTTATTGAATTTCTCTGAGATTCAGGTTTGCCTTTTATAAAACAGGGGCAAAATTTATTTCTTATTGGGTTTAAATGAAGATAGAAATAATATTGCTAAATATTATTAAATATATCTAAAATAATATTTCTGAAGAGTTTAGATCCTGAATATGCTTGTGCTCAGTTACTTCGGTCATGTCCGACTTTCTCCGACTCTGTGGACCACGGCCCGCCAAGTTCCTCTGTCCATGGCATTCTCCAGGCAAGAATTAACATTGCCTCATATACACAGTATTTGGGGTCGATAACTTCCAAATAGGCCTGCCTTGAAGGAGACGCTCCATGTCACAAGTTTCTAGAATCTGCCTAAATTGCCATAGAATGGGCACTCCTATTAGCACCCCCTGAGACTCTGTCACTGTGCGAGCTCTAGCAACTTTCTCTCATGCATCTTGGAGTTTCTGTACCGTAAATTATGGCCGTTAGCCTCATGGCCTTCTGATACAAGGAACTGCCCACCTTGGCCCAATGCTGTATGACCATAGTGCAGTACATGTGGGTACATGCTGGACTGGCCTGGAAATACAGACTATCTCAGGCCTTGAACCTACTAACGGAAACGATACACCTTTACCTGTCTGCTCAATGGGGCCAGTGTCCACTCTTGCCATCTCACACAGTCTCTGAAGGCAATATGTTCACCATAGCTCTAGGTTTTGTCAGGTACACAATTAGGACCTCACACTGATGACATCCTCCTTCGAGGAAATTCCTATGACACACACACTACACAGTCCCCCGCCCACTTCAGTTAAGTTGCTGAAAACTCTCTGGTACGTGCTGGACTCCTCCAGTCTTCACAGTGTTGAGAAATAGCTCTTGGGCTTCTCACTACCCATACTGTTAAAACAAGCCCAGCATGTTTTAGACATTTATACATTCTGGAGGAAACATTGCCTCATATACACAGCATTTTGTGTCGATAACTTCCAAATAGGCCTGCCTTGAAGGAGACGCTGCCTGTGACAAGTTTCTAGAATCTGCCTAAATTGCCATAGAACGGGCACTCCTATTAGCACCCCCTGAGACTCTGTCACTGTGCGAGCTCTAGCAACTTTCTCTCATGCATCTTGGAGTTTCTGTACCGTCAGTGATGGCCGTTAGCCTCATGGGCTTCTGATACAAGGAGCTGCCCACCCTGGCTCAATGCCGTATGACCATAGTGCAGTACATGTGGGTACATGCTGGACTAGCCTGGAAATATAGACTATCTCAGGTCTTGACCTATGACCCTCCATATCCAGCTGCCTATTGGGCCTTTGATTACAGAGGTAGCACTCTACAAGCTCAGTATAGCAAGGGAGGCCTCCTTGCTACAGGATCAGCTGAAACTGGGCCCTCTACATATCCTATCTTCAGGAGAGGGTCCCTTCCCCTGTGCTCAGTCCCTTGGTAGATGCCACACTGCTACAAGAGCTCACCTCTTAGAGCTCTTGGACACCTGGGGAGCCCTTTTGCATCAACACAGTGAAAACCAAAGGGAGACTGTTCACTTAACCATTGCCATTGTCACTATCACACTTGATGGAGCTTGCTTGAGAGCTGCTACTTGTCATCTCTTCATCAGTATCTTCCTGATAAAGGACAGGACCCAAAGGTCAGCTCACAGGGCCAGTATGAGGCATCTGCCTTAGCACAGAGTGTCTGGGCCAACAACTGGCCTCATCTTCATACCTGTACAGATCTTTGAGCCACTGCCAATGGGCTGATGCTCTATTCTGCCCAAGTAAAACACTTCTTCTCCAAAGTTGTCTCATTTAGGGTTAAGAACTCACACAATCTCTTGCCTCCTGATAAATTATACCCAAAATGTAAACCAAGGTCACACATTTTCTACACATATTAAAGCCACAGTACAATGTCTCACCATGGCACTCCTTATCCTCGTTGGAGTTCTACACAAGAAGAGAAACCCAGAGACTCATTTTGCTTTTCAGAACACAAAATACTATCTCCTGAACAAGATGTTCAACGGAACACTCACCACCTTTACTGCTCTCCCGATGCAGGGGCCGCAATGGTTTCCACAAACAAGTACAGATTAAATGAAGCATGGAATTCTTTAGCTATCAAACAAATATCATGGGTAAATTGTAATACAGATTGATGCCTTTGTTTATTAATTATATTGAGCTAAATGAACAAATAAACATTGCACATGTTTAAGGTGCAGAACTTGATGTTTGGATTGAATGTACATCCATACCTACATCTATAGAGTGTAAGAATCACAACCGTCTAGTGACCATCACTGCACAGTTACGATTTTCTCCCTTATTGGGGCATTCTATTTTTGATGCATTAACTCATTATGTGAGTAACAATCATTATCATTTTTTTTTTAGTATATCTGTGGCATCATTAGTTTTCACACTGAGATGAAAATTGGGGAGGGTAGTGTACATTACACTTCTATGAGATGACATCAAGCTCACATATTTCACAAAGGCGTGTGTGTGTGTGTGTGTGTGTGTGTATTTATACACATATGAGTATGATACTTTATGAAAGATGCCAGTATTTCAGGAAACAAATCTGTCTTGAGTGCCTAGGATGTGTCAGATATTGTACTTGGCTCTTGACTAACAGTGAAGGAAATTAAGTCAATACTTCTGTGATCAAGTAATTTCTATTTTCATGGAGAAAGGAGTGGTTCATGGTATTGGTGTGAGGTAGAGGAACTGCCAAAGGTTGAGTGTAAATTGGAATCAGTCAGAGAGGAGCAGAGCGGAGACAGAAGACTGACACTGGAGAGGCAGGGATGAGGCCTTGTAGGGACTTGTGGGGTAAGAACAGGCAGTTTATCTTCTGTGCAGTGGAGGGCTGCTAGATGGTCTGATAAGGAAATTGATGCAGTCTGATTTGTTTTAGAAAGCTCACTGAATGTGTTGATCTCTGCAGGAACAGAGGACTCTCAGGCTCTTGGCACTACAAAGGTATGATCTGATGATCACTGAGACAAGGGTTGTAGCAGAGGGAATATAACAGCATCTAGATGAGCATTTGGGACCACAGGATTTCAAGTCCAATCTCAGTTTGTAGCTTCACCACCTGAAAGTTATTTGACCTTGAGTAGGTTTCCTAACTTTGTTACCACTTAGTTTTCTCATCTGTAAAGTGGGAACAATGATAGCATGTATCTATAACTTAGAGTCATTCTGGGATTGAATGGAACAATTTATGTAAAACACCTGGTATCATATTAGAACAATGATAAGCATAGGATGCACCCTTATGGCAGAAAGTGAAGAAGAACTAAAGAGTCTCTGATGAAAATGAAAAAGAGAGTGAAAAAGTTGGCTTAAAGCTCAACATTCAGAAAATGAAGTTCATGGCATCTGGTCCCATCACTTCATGGGAAATAGATGGGGAAACAGTAGAAACAGTGTCAGACTTTATTTTTTTGGGCTCCAAAATCACTGCAGATGGTGACTGCAGCCATGAAATTAAAAGACGCTTACTCCTTGGAAGGAAAGTTATGACCAACCTAGATAGCATATTCAAAACCAGAGACATTACTTTACCAACAAAGGTCCATCTAGTCAAGGCTATGGTTTTTCCAGTAGTCATGTATGGATGTGAGAGTTGGACTGTGAAGAAGGCTGAGCACCGAAGAATTGATGCTTTTGAAGTGTGGTGTTGGAGAAGACTCTTTGAGAGTCCCTTGGACTGCAAGGAGATCCAACCAGTCCATTCTAAAGGAGATCAGTCCTGGGTGTTCTTTGGAATGATGCTAAAGCTGAAACTCCAATACTTTGGCCACCTCATGTGAAGAGTATACTCATTGGAAAAGACTCTGATGCTGGGAGGGATTGGGGGCAGGAGGAGAAGGGGATGACAGAGGATGAGGTGGCTGGATGGCATCACCGACTCGATGGACCTGGGTTTGGGTGAACTCCGGGAGTTGGTGATGGACAGGGAGGCCTGGCGTGCTGCGATTCCTGGGGTTGCAAAGAGTTGGACATGATGAGCAACTGAACTGAACTGAACTGAACTGTTCTGCATTGCAAGCATATTCTTTACCGTCTGAGCCACCAGGGAAGCCCTGCATCCAACTGTTTTTCACTTGCCACTGTGACCATTTTCCAAATTGCTACATAGTGGCCACAATTATCATTTTTAAAGCTGTATAATATTCCATAGAGTATATGTATTATAATTTACTAAACCATCTCCACCAACGACTGTATATTTTCTATTGCTTTCCTTTCTTTCCTTATTAGAACTAGTGCTATAATTGTTAATCTTCACAAATTCAGTATGTAGACTTTGTTTTCCACTTTAAAGATTAGTGGTGGAAGTAGGTAAATTTTTCCTTACGGGTATTTTTCCTCAGATAAAATTTTCAGGAGGGCATCATTAAGTCAAAGAGAATAAACATTTTGATGATCCTTGATTATTTTATCAAATTTGCTTTCTAAATCAGAACAACTTGAACAATCACAAGCAACATCATAAATACATCAGATTTACCACCTTCTCTCCAACACAGAGAATTATTTTCTTAAATTTTTGCAAATTCAAAAGATATAAGATGCTGCCTTGTCATCATTTAACTAGTACCTCTTTGAAAAGCCGCATTTCAACTGCTCCCCACAAGTTTTATTCACTAGTTGCATCCTTTGATGTGTTGATTATCTGTTCATATTCTTTACCATTAACTTACCTGAGTGTCTTAAGGTTTTTATTACTGCAAATATAATTAGTACTGTTTTCTGTCTTATTTGTTGTATATATTCCCCAAATCTCTTTTTCTTTTTATTCTAAGTATATTTTTATTATTCAAAGCCTTTGTGTATTTTTTTTTCTTCATGTTTTTTTCAGAACTTACCACATAACAGATGGCTTCTTAAATGAATTTTCAGCTGTTTTTTTCCCTGTGATTTGATTTTTTTAAATAAGTTATTCTTTAATAATTGAATCACATGCCATTTGGAATCTATTTTCATATAATATATCAGGTTAGGAGCCTGTGTTTATTTATTTGATACCCAGTTTTCCCCAAACCATTAGTTAAGTAGCTTTTCCCTTCCTTATTCTTTTATGACATCCAGTTTACTATGCATTCAATTTATATACATATATGAATATAAACATTAGCAACCCCACGTCCAAGGAGCGGTGGCTGCATGGGCGCAGGACGGCTGAGAGGAGCTACTCCACGTTCAAGGTCAGGAGGGGCGGTGGTCAGGAGATACCCCTCGTCCAAGGTAAGGAGCAGCGGCTGTGCTTTGCTGGAGCAGCCGTGAAGAGATACCCATGTCCAAGGTATGAGAAACCCAAGTAAAATGGTAGGTGTTGCGAGAGGACAAGGAGGACAGACACACTGAAACCATAATCACAGAAAACTAGCCAATCTGATCACATGCACCACAGCCTTGTCTAACTCAATGAAACTAAGCCATGCCCACAGGGCAACCCATGACGGGAGGGTCATGGTGGAGAGGTCTGACAGAATGTGGCCCACTGGAGAACGGAATGGCAAGCCACTTCAGTATTCTTGCCTTGAGAACCCCATGAACAGGATGAAAAGGTAAAATGATAGAATACTGAAAGGAGAACTCCCCAGGTCAGTAGGTGCCCAATATGCTACTGGAGATCAGTGGAGAAACAACTCCAAAAAGAATGAAGGGATGGAGCCAAAGCAAAAACAATACCCAGTTGTGGATGTGACTGGTGATAGAAGCAAGGTCCGATGCTGTAAAGAGCAGTATTACATAGGAACCTGGAATGTTAGGTCCATGAATCAAGGCAAATTGGAAGTGGTCAAACAGGAGATGGCAAGAGTGAACATCCACATTCTAGGAATCAGCGAACTAAAATGGACTGGAATGGGTGAATTTAACTCAGATGACCATTTATATCTACTACTGCGGGCACAAATCCCTTAGAAGAAATGGAGTAGCCATCATGGTCAACAAAAGAGTCCGAAATGCAGTATTTGGATGTAATCACAAAAGTAACGGAATGATCTCGGTTCGTTTCCAAGGCAAACCATTCAATATCACAGTAATCCAAGTCTATGCCCCAACCAGTAACGCTGAAGAAGCTGAAGTTGAACAGTTCTATGCAGACCTACAAGACCTTTTAGAACTAACAACCAAAAAAAGATGTCTTTTTCATTACAGGGGACTGGAATGCAAAAGTAGGATGTCAAGAAACACCAGGGGTAACAGGCAAATTTGGCCTTGGAATACAGAATATAGTAGGGCAAAGGCTAATAGTGTTTTGCCAAGAGAACGCACTGGTCATATCAAACACCCTCTTCCAACAACACAAGAGAAGGCTCTACACATGGACATCACCAGATGGTCAACACTGAAATCAGATTGA
>SJXQ01006781.1:13333-81901 GCA_006408695.1 Aepyceros melampus | reverse complement strand
AGTATATTCAAAAGCAGAGACATTACTTTGCTGACTAAGGTCCGTCTAGTCAAGGCTATGGTTTTTCCTGTGGTCATGTATGGATGTGAGAGTTGGACTGTGAAGAAAGCTGAGTGCCAAAGAATTGATGCTTTTGAACTGTGGTGTTGGAGAAGACTCTTGAGAGTCCCTTGGACTGCAAGGAGATCCAACCAGTCCATTCTGAAGGAGATCAACCCTGGGATTTCTTTGGAAGGAATGATGCTAAAACTGAAGCTCCAATACTTTGGCCACCTCATGTGAAGAGCTGACTCATCTGAAAAGACCCTGATGCTGGGAGGGATTGGGGGCAGGAGGAGAAGGGGACGACCGAGGATGAGATGGCTGGATGGCATCACAGACTCAATGGACGTGAGTCTGAGTGAACTCCGGGAGTTGGTGATGAACAGGGAGGCCTGGCGTGCTGCGATTCATGGGGTCGCAAAGAGTCGGACACGACTAAGCGACTGAACTGAACTGAACTGAAAATGTCAATATTACTAAAAGCAATCTACAAATTCAATTCAATCCCTGTCAAGATTCTGATGGCATTGTTTACAGATGTAGAAAAACACTCCTAAAGTTTACATGCACCACCAAAACCTGAGTTAAATTCTGAGAAATTAAATTTAATTCTGAGAAAAGAGAATAAAGCAGGAGACATCAAAACTCATATTCAGGCAATATTATAAAACTCAGTCATTAAAATAGCATGGTGGTAGTATAAAAAGGAGAAATAGACCAGTAGAATAGAATTGAGAGTCCATAAACAAACCCAAGCATACTGGATCAACTATTTGACAAAGGAGCCTAGACTACTCAGTGGAGAAAACTCAGTCTTTTCAATAAGTGATACTGGGATAATTGGACATTCATATGCAAAAAAATGAAAGTAGACCCATGTCTTATACAACTCCCAAAGGTTAATTCAAGTTAAAGAACTGAAACCATGAAACTCCTAGAAGAAAACTGGAATAAAGCTTCTTATTATGGGTCCTAGTAACTGTTTTTACTAGAATTTGCCTCTAGTGCAGGAGACCTGGGTTTGATCCTTTGATTGGGAAGATCCCCTGGAGAAGGAAATGGCGACCCACTCCAGTATCCTGTCCTGGAAAATCTCATGGACAGAGGAGCCTGGTGGGCTGTAGTCCATGGGGTCACAAAGAGTCGGTCACGACTGAGTGACTAGCACTAACTGTTTTTCAGATTTTTATTTACACCAAAAATACAAGCAGCAAAATAAAAAATAAGCAAGCAGTACGATATCAAATGACACAGCTTCTGTGCAGCAGAAGCCATCAACAAAGTGAAAAGATAGCCTGTGAAATGAGAAGACCTATTTGCTAACTGCATGTCTGGTAAGGAACTCATACTCAAAATATATACAACTCATACAACTCAATTGCAAATAAACTCCGAGTAATCCAACTAAACATGGGCAAAGATGTGAATAGACATTTCTGCAAAGAAGATGTGTGATAGGTCAACAGGCACAGGAAAATATGCTCAATATCTCTAATCATTAGGGAAATGCAAATTAAGACCACATTGAGATGTCACTTCACATTTCTTAAAATATCAAAAAGACTAGAGATAACAAACATTGGCCAAGATGTGGGAAGTAAAGAGATGGGAATAACAGACCACCTGACCTGCCTCTTGAGAAACCTATATGCAGGTCAGGAAGCAACAGTTAGACTGGACATGGAACAACAGACTGGTTCCAAATAGGAAAAGGAGTACATCAAGGCTGTATATTGTCATCTTGCTTATTTAACTTCTATGCAGAGTACATCATGAGAAACGCTGGACTGGAAGAAACACAAGCTGGAATCAACATTGCTGGGAGAGATATCAATAACCTCAGACATGCAGATGACACCACCCTTTTGGCAGAAAGTGAAGAGGAACTAAAAAGTCTCTTGATGAAAGTAAAAGAAGAGAATGAAAAAGTTGGCCTAAAGCTCAACATTCAGAAAATGAAGATTATGGCATCTGGTCCCATCACTTTTTGGCAAATAGATGGGGAAACAGTGGAAATAGTGTCAGACTTTATTTTTCTGGGCTCCAAAAGCACTGCAGATAGTGATTGTAGCCATAAAATTAAAAGACACTCCTTGGAAGAAAAGTTATGAGCAACCTAGACAGCATATTCAAAAGCAGAGACATTACTTTGCTGATTAAGGTCCGTCTAGTCAAGGCTATGGTTTTTCCTGTGGTCATGTATGGATGTGAGAGTTGGACTGTGAAGAAAGCTGAGCGCCAAAGAATTGATGCTTTCGAACTGTGGTGTTGAAGACTCTTGAGAGTCCCTTGGACTACAAGGAGATCAAACCAGTCCATCCTAAAGGAGATCAGTCCTGGGTGTTCATTGGAAGGAGTGATGTTGAAGCTGAAACTCCAATCCTTTGGCCACCTGATGCAAAGAGTTGACTCACTGGAAAAGACTCTGATGCTGGGAGGGATTGAGGACAGGAGGAGAAGGGGATGACAGAGGAAGAGATGGCTGGATGCTATCACTGATGTGATGGACGTGAGTCTGAGTGAACTCCGGGAGTTGGTGATGGACAGGGAGGCCTGGTGTGCTGCGATTCATGGGGTCACAACAAGTCGGACACAACTGAGCGACTGAATTGAACTGAACTGTACTGCTGGTGGGCTTGCAAATTGGAGCAGGCACTGAAAAAGACTCTCACAGAATTAAAAATAGAAGTTCTATAGGATCCAGCATTTCTGCTCTAGGAATATAAACAAAGGAAAAAAAGCTCTGGTTCAAAAAGATATCTGCAACCCCATGTTCACAGAAGCATTATAAGATATAGAATGTATCTGTGTCCATTGATGGATGAATGGATGAAGAAGTTCTGGTATCTTTGTCCAAGAGAATATTAATCACAACAAGTCGGACACAACTGAGCGACTGAATTGAACTGAACTGTACTGCTGGTGGGCTTGCAAATTGGAGCAGGCACTGAAAAAGACTCTCACAGAATTAAAAATAGAAGTTCTATAGGATCCAGCATTTCTGCTCTAGGAATATAAACAAAGGAAAAAAAGCTCTGGTTCAAAAAGATATCTGCAACCCCATGTTCACAGAAGCATTATAAGATATAGAATGTATCTGTGTCCATTGATGGATGAATGGATGAAGAAGTTCTGGTATCTTTGTCCAAGAGAATATTATTCAGCTGTTTATAAATGAGAAATCCTACCATTAGGGACAATGTGGATGAACCTTAAATGCATTATGCTAAGAGAATTAAGTGAGACGGAGGAAGACAAATACTATATGATTTCATATACAGAATCTAAAAGTTAAAAGAAAATTTAAAAAAAAAAAGAAAAAGAGATCAGACTTGTGGTTTCTAGAGGCGAGGGTCAAGGGAAGGGGAATTGGAGGAAGGTGATCAAAAGGTACAAATTTTAAGTTATAAGAAAAATAATACTAGGGGTGTAATACGGAGAAGGCAATGGCACCCCACTCCAGTACTCTTGCCTGGAAAATCTCATGGACGGAGGAGCCTGGTGGACTGCAGTCCATGGGGTCGCTAAGAGTCGGACACGAGTGAGTGACTTCACTTTCACTTTTCACTTTCATGTATTGGAGAAGGAAATGGCAACCCGCTCCAGTGTTCTTGCCTGGAGAATCCCAGGGACGGGGGGAGCCTGGTGGGCTTCTGTCTATGGGGTCACACAGAGTTGGACACGACTGAAGCGACTTAGCAGCAGCAGCAGGGGTGTAATATACACCATGATGCTGGCTGTATGATATATAGGAAAGTTCTTAAGAAAGTAAATTCTATGAGTTTTCATTACAAAGGTTTTTTCTTTTCTTTTCTTTTTATTTTCTCTGCATGATAATACAGATGTTAACTGAATCTATCGTGATATTCATTTCACAGTAAATGTAAATTATACCATCATGCGCTGCCCCTTAAATTTGTACAGCGAGTATGTACTGGAACAATTACTTCTTGGTAAAACCGGAAACACTTTTTTCTGCTGGACTCTGAACCATATATGCTTGAACTACACCTCAGTGTCTTTCCATTTTTCTCAGCACAGAGCTGTAACTAATGGCTGTGCTAATATTCTGTGATCTCTTCACTCTGAACATCCCTGACGGAAACTGTGCCTCAGAGTTACTGTAGAAAGATTATTTCTGCCTTCTTCCATTAAGCCTCAGGCTATGTGGCTTGGGATTCAAAAGCTCAAGCAAGGACATAAAGTCTTGGGAGACTGGGAATTATATTTTGATCCTAAAATTTCCTGTGTAAAAATTTGAATTTAATTATTGAGTCTTTATCTTTGTGGGGTATGAACTTTGCATTACTCCTCTGAAGATTAATTTTTAATTTTTTTTAATCTGCAAATGAAGAGGACCTGTCTGCCTTACTCGTTATTTAGAATAATGAACATTACTTCAAATAATGTATATAAAAGTGCTTTGTGAATGCTAAAAATCTAAATATATGTCTATAAAGTATATACGTATACATCATTAAATGTATATAAACATTATTAAAATTACCTAAATTTATTTTGTGGACCTGATCAGGCTAATTAAGACTAAAAATAGATAATGGAATGTATTGAAATTTATTCAGAAGTATATTTTACTTATAGAAATCAGCATATGCATATGGAAATACTGAAACTAACTGGAAAGAATTAAGTTCCATAGTGCTAAAAGATAAGCTACACTAAATGGTCCAGTTCCTTTCAGTTCAGTCGCTCAGTCGTGTCCGACTCTTTGCGACCCCATGAACTGCAGCACGCCAGGCCTCCCTGTCCATCACCATCTCCCGGAGTTCACTCAGACTCGCATTTCTTGAGTCCGTGAAATGGTCCAGGTATGTTATATTTTGTGCACTCTAATTCATATCATACTGTAGTTGAAATCAGTACTGTAAGCTCTAAATATAGTATAAGCTCTAAAATAGAATTTATTTTAAAGAACAGATATAAAGGTTAACTAGGGGCAGGGGATGAGGAGAGATCCTTGAAAACAGAATTTGTGTATTATTATGTTTAGTTGCTCAGTCATGTCTGACTCTTTCCAACCCCAAGGACTGTGGCCCACCAGGCTCCTCAGTACATGAAATTCTCTAGGCATGGGTTGCCATGCCCTCCTCCAGGGGATCTTCCCAACCCAGGGATCAAACTCAGGTCTCCTGCATTGCAGGTGGATTCTTTACCATCTGAACTACCAGGGGAGCCCTAACTTGAGTAAAGGTCCTATTGAAATCAGATTACAGTAAGACCTTTAGGGCAATTTAACCATAGCTCTTTTAAGGACATTTTAACTAGTTCAAAGAACTGTGTATAAGTTGGTAACAGAATAGGTAAGCCCTGCTTGATGCTGCAAAATAAGATTAAATGATAAGTGTACTGGTAAGTTCTTTCATTGTTTTGTTCTCTGCTTTGCTTTCCTCCTTGTTATTGAAAAGAGATTATAAATCTATGTGTAGAGTTTGATAAAAGCAAGGTGTTTATAATGAGTGAAATTATTTTCTGAAGAAGTCTAGATTGAAACTCTAGTATCTTTAAGATGAGTGTATGAATTCAGAACTTGCAAAATATATAACCAAGAAGAATAGTTTTGTGTTCATACCCTATCGTTTCAGAGTCTATGACAGTTCTAAGGACTCGATGAAGATTTTCCTATGAGTGAATGAATGATCAGTAGATTAATTTTTAGATATTTCTGTTCTTAAAATATTTTTTCTATAAACCAGATTTTCCTTTAAGATCATATTTATTTTTCTATTGTTGTATATATGATTTAATACTTGACAATATAAAAAAAGATAAAGTAGGGTGTATCGTCTTGGAAAAATAATAGATATCCAAACTTTAATTATAATTCCCTTATGTCTTCTCCTGCTTTTCCAATTATACCCTTTCTCCAGAAGCTCAATATCCAAAACAAACAAACAAACAAAATACCCATACAATCAAAAAATGGGCAGAGGACCAAATAGACATTTCTCCAAATAAGGCATACGGACAGCACAGAAGCACAAGAAAAGATTGTCAACATCACTAATCTTTAGAGAAATGCAGATAAAAATGACAAAGAGGTATCACCTCACACTGGTCAGAACAGCCATTGCCAAAAATTCTCCAAACAGTAAAAGCTGGAGAGAGTGTGGAGACAAGGAAACACTTTTGCACTGCTGGTGGGAATGTAGACTGATATAGCCACTATGGAGAGCAGTACAGAGGTTCCTTAAGAAACGAAACCTAGAACTGCTCTGTGACCCAGCATCCCATTTCTGGGCAGACTGAGACAATCATAATTCAAAGCACCCGCCTGCCTGCTAAGGCGCTTCAGTCGTGCCTGACGCTTTGAGACCCCGTGAACTGTAACCCACCAGTCTTCTCTGCTCATGGGATTCTCCAGGCAGGACTATAGGAGTGGGTTGTGTTTCCTTCTCCATTCAAAAGGATGCTGCTGCTGCTGCTAAGTCATTTAGTCATGTCCGACTCTGTGCGACCCCACAGATCACAGCCCACCAGGCTCCCCCATCCCTGGGATTCTCCAGGCAAGAACACTGGAGTGGGTTGCCACTTCCTTCTGCAATGCGTGAAAGTGAAGAGTGAAAGTAAAGTCGCTCAGTCATGCCTGACTCTGTGTGACCCCATGGACTGTAGCCCGCCAGACTCCTCCATCCATGGGAGTTTCCAGGCAAGAGTACTGGAGTGGGGAGCCAATGCCTTTTCCAATTCAAAAGGATACATGTACCATAATACTCATTTTAGCACTAAATAGTCAAGAATTTTTTGACTTTTCTCACATGGCATCTTAAAGACTGCCAAAAATTGAGGAGAACATATATTTAAATTGAAAGTGAAAGTCATTCAGTCATGTCCAACTTTTTGTGGAATTCTCCAGGTGAGAATACTGGAGTGAGTAGTCATTCCCTTCTCCAGGGGATTGTCCCAATCTAGGGATCAAACCCAGGTCTTCCATATTGCAGGAGGATTCTTTACCAGCTGAGCCACAAGGGAAGCCTGGATGTAGGTTAACAGGCATAATTTTAAAAGTCAACAAAGTTCTATCTGTCTATTTTCTCTTAACATTTTAGTTAATTTATCTATGTATGTGCTTCTCATGTGGCTCAGTGGGAAAAAAATCTGCCCGCCAACACAGGAGCTGCAGGTGAGATTCTTCGCTTCAGAAGATCCCCTGGAGGTGGAAATGGCAATCCACTCCAGGATTCTTGCCTGGAAAATTCCATGGACGGGGTGCCTGGCGGGCTACAGCCCATGGGATTGCAAAGAATCGACACAAGTGAGCCTGAGCACACACGCAGCCATCCACGGAGCTATCACACAGGCCCGGATCAGGAATCCAGTTAGTGGAATAAACGCTGGTTATACTCAAGCTGCTTGAATGCACTCTAATAGGTCTGGGGTATAAGCATGACAGTCACGGTACTTGAGAGAAAGACTTCTATAACCACACAGATGATGTATTGAGCGCCAGCTATGGTGCCAGAAGGGAAAAAAAGCCCACTCAAATGGAGCAACTGAGGAAAGATTAATGAAATTTTCTTCAAAGAGTTGGGGGCAGATTTTAAGTGAAAGAAGGATGAGTGGCTGACAGAGGTGGAAAGTGGAAGTGTTAGTCCCTCAGTCATGCCTGACCCTGTGACTCCAGCCCACCAGGCTCCTCAGCACGGGATTCTCCAGGCACAAATACTGGGCTGGATTGCCATGCCCGTCCCCAGTGGATCCTCCCGACCCAGGGATCAAACCCAGGTCTTCTCATCGCAGGCAGACTCTTTGCCGTTCGAGCCACAGGCAGGATGTCAGATGGAGCAGCAGAGGAACAGATGGACTGAAGACTTAGAGCAATCTAGAGGAAGGTTCCCTTGTGAGGCAGTCTTAGGGCTCACAACCCAGAAACCGAGAGACTGCAGATCTGTGACCCAGTGTCAGGGGTCCTAAGGGAAACTCTCACAGTATGTCTACCCTTCAAATTTCTGATTTCCCATGTGCTTGCAACAGCTGAACAAGACTGTAAGACAGAGACAAAGGGAGTTCCTCTGAGAGGTGAATGGAACAGTTCCTTATGAATGGAACAGAATGCGGTTGAAGAGCCAGTTTGGAGAAACATAGAGTCAATATCCAAAGACTCAAGGAAACAAAATATTTTAAAAGCTATGTTATGGATTTTATAATAGAGATACAGAGAGATCGAGATAGGATAGAAAACACAGTATCTCAATTTTTATAATGTGATTCGGGATGAACTTTGTACATAAAGTGATGTTCACGACCTCATGGTTGAAGGATGTTGGAGATCATTCTGGACAAGGCAAATGGAAGTGTCAGTAAGATCATAAAAGTGAATAAAAATGCTCAAAGATATTATAATGATTATAATAAGAAAGTGTGTGCGGTAAGATGAACGAGCATGATTAGGGAGAGAATTGCATTCAGTGAAAGAAAGAGATAAAAAAAATACCATTAAGCTACGGGAGGTAAAGAACCAGTGGGGTACTGCGTTTTAGGATGGGATGCTTTCATGATTTGTAAAAGTATCCTGTGTGAAGGAAGTGCTGATGCTAGAGCAGTGTCAGAAATATGAAAGGAAGCAGAACATTTAACATCAATAGCAATTGAGAAAAAATGAAGGGATTAACAAAAAATAAAAAAATTTTGTCAAGGATAGCTTGTACCTAGTAAGTGAGAAAAGCCACTTCTTTAAGAAAAATAGACGTGTGTTTAGCATTAAACATAGTTGAAACATGACTTTTTAACCATTCATATAAGCTATTCAGTCAGTATTTTTATTTGGTAAGTTGATGTATTTATATAAGACATTAAAAGAAGCATTATCTGTAACTCCACGTCCTAAGAACATCTAATTTTGGCATACTTTGATTTTTTTGAAGATTACTTATATATCAGTTTATTGATTTTCAGGGAAATGTAAACCCCTGATCCACATGGTGTTGTTAATACTTGTGAGATACAGTAACATAGTTTGCTTGGTCATTTACTCTAGTTATTAAATCTAGCTCTGCTAAGTCGCTTTAGTCGTGTCCGACTCTGTGCAACTCCACAGATGGAAGCCCACCAGGCTCCCCCCTCACTGGGATTTTCCAGGCAAGAACACTGGAGTGGGTCGCCATTTCCTTCTCCAGTGCATGAAAGTGAAAAATGAAAGTGAAGTCGCTCAGTCATGTCTGACTCTTAGCGACCCCATGGATTGCAGCCTACCAGGCTCCTCCGTCCATGGGGTTTTGCAGGCAAGAGTACTGGAGTGGGTTGCCATGACCTTATTACACAGCTTATATATAAGGATATAGAAAGAGCTACCAGGGAAACCCATCTTCCCTGGTAGCTCAGCTAGTAGAGAATCCGCCTGCAGTGTAGGAGGCCCGGGTTTGATTGCTGGGTCAGGAAGGTCCCCTGGAGAAAGAAATGGCAAACCTATTCAGTATTCTTGCCTGGAAAATCCCATGGAGAGACGAGCATGGTGCGCTACAACCCATGGGGTTGCAAAAGTGTCAGACAACGCTTAGTGACTGAACAAAGCCAACAGAAAAGGAGAAGAGCAGGTCATACATGTGTTGACACATCAACAGAAATAAGG
Organism: Aepyceros melampus; assembly: GCA_006408695.1. Lineage (NCBI taxonomy): Eukaryota > Metazoa > Chordata > Mammalia > Artiodactyla > Bovidae > Aepyceros > Aepyceros melampus. The sequence goes on along the minus strand of SJXQ01006781.1, from coordinate 72,273 downwards.
ATTCATATACACATGTGTGTGTGTGTGTGTGTGTGTGTGTGGAGAAAGGGAAATATCCAGCCACAGCTGATATTATTTCTTGCTGTTTTTAATTATTTAAATTATTTACATTTCTGTATGTCCTGATTCTGCTTCAACAATACTACAGAGGAAATTACTATTTGGGAATTTATTCTACTCATCTGTCTACTGTGAGCTGCTGCCACCTGTTATTAATTCAACAAATTCTTTGTTATGTATTTATTTTTTCATTTTTTAAATTGAAATATGTTAATATATATTGTATAAATTCAAGGTGAATGACATGGTAAATTGACGTACGTTGCAATGTAATTGCCAGCTATCATGTCACATAATGATCCTTTCTTTTCAATTGTTAGAATCATTGCTACAATCTCTTGGTAACTTTGATGATTGTACTACAGTATCATTGCCTATACTCACTGTACTGTGCATTATATCTCTGCTGCTGCTGCTGCTGCTAAGTCACCTCAGTCGTGTCCAGCTCTGTGTGACCTCATAGATGGCAGCCCACGAGGCTCCGCCATCCCTGGGATTCTCCAGGCAAGAACACTGGAGTGGGTTGCCATTTCCTTCTCCAATGCAGGAAAGTGAAAAGTGAAAGTGACGTCGCTCAGTTGTGTCCAACTCTCAGTGACCCCATGGACTGCAGCCCACCAGGCTCCTCCGTCCATGGGATTTTCCAGGCAAGAGCACCAGAGTGGGGTGCCATTGCCTTCTCCAGGGTTTGTTTCTTACTCATTGCAAGTGTGTGCCCATGAACAGCATCTGCCCTATCCCCCGAAGACCTCATCTCTTGCACTTACCGTTTTTCTTTCTGCTTTTAGGACTCTGTCATTCTTAGATTCCGTGTGTAAGTGATGTCTTATAGTCCTTGCCTTTCTCTGCCTCACTTACCTCAATTCAGTTCAGTTCAGTCGCTCAGTCATGTCCGACTCCTTGCGACCCCATGAATCGCAGCATACCAGGGCTCCCTGTCCATCACCAACTCCCGGAGTTCACCCAGGCCCACGGCCATGTAGTCAGTGACGCCATCCAGCCATCTCATCCTCGGTCGTCCCCTTCTCCTCCTGCCCCCAATCCCTCCCAGCATCAGGGTCTTTTCCAATGAGTCAACTCTTCGCATGAGGTGGCCAAAGTACTGGAGTTTCAGCTTCAGCATCATTCCTTCCAAAGAAATCCCAGGGCTGATCTCCTCCAGAATGGACTGTTTGGATCTCCTTGCAGTCCAAGGGACTCTCAAGAGTCTTCAACACCACAGTTCGAAAGCATCAATTCTTCAGTGCTCAGCCTCCTTTACAGTCCAACTCACATCCATACATGACTACTGGAAAAATCATAGCCTTGACTAGACGGACCTTAGTCAGCAAAGTAATGTCTCTGCTTTTGAATATGCTATCTAGGTTGCTCATAACTTTTCTTGCAAGGAGTAAGCGTCTTTTAATTTCATGGCTGTAATCACCATCTGCAGTGATTTTGGAGCCTAGAAAAATAAAATCCGACACTGTTTCCACTGTTTACCCATCTATTTCCCATGAAGTGATGGAACCAGATGCCATGATCTTCGTTTTCTGAATGTTGAGNCGTCTTTTAATTTCATGGCTGTAATCACCATCTGCAGTGATTTTGGAGCCTAGAAAAATAAAATCCGACACTGTTTCCACTGTTTACCCATCTATTTCCCATGAAGTGATGGAACCAGATGCCATGATCTTCGTTTTCTGAATGTTGAGCTTAAGCCAACTTTTTCACTTGCCTCTTTCACTTTCATCAAGAGGCTCTTTAGTTCCTCTTCACTTTCTGCCATAAGGGTGGTGTCATCTGCATATCTGAGGTTATTGATATTTCTCCCAGCAATCTTGATTCCAGCTTGTGTTTCTTCCAGTCCAGCGTTTCTCATGATGTACTCTGCATAGAAGTTAAATAAGCAGGGTGACAATATACAGCCTTGACGTACTCCTTTTCCTATTTGGAACCAGTCTGTTGTTCCATGTCCAGTTCAAACTGTTGCTTCCTGACCTGCACACATATTTCTCAAGAGGCAGGTTAGGTGATCTGGTATTCCCATCTCTTTCAGAATTTTCCACAGTTGATTGTGATCCACACAGTCAAAGGCTTTGGCATAGTCAATAAAGCAGAAATAGATGTTTTTCTGGAACTCACTTATCTCACTTAGCATAGTATGTTCAAGGTCCATCAGTGTTGTCCCAAATGGTACCATTATTTTCAATAGCCAAGATACGTAAACAACCATAATTGCCCAACAGCAGATGGAATGATAAAGATTATGTGTACGTATGTATATGTGTGTATATATATATATATACACACACACAATGGAATGCTACTCAGCCATGAGAAGGGACATCACCTGCTGTCTGTGACCGTGTGTGTACCTTGAGCATACTGTACAAAGTCTACACATTCTTAGGGACTACTGATGATGGAATAGACTCTGTTCTGCTGCTGCTGCTAAGTCACTTCAGTCGTGTCCGACTTTGTGCGACCCCAGAGATGGCAGCCCACCAGGCTCCCCCGTCCCTGGGATTCTCCAGGCAAGAACACTGGAGTGGGTTGCCATTTCCTTCTCCAATGCATGAAAGTGAAAAGTGAAAGTGACGTCACTCAGTTGTGTCCAACTCTTAGCGACTCCATGGACTGCGGCCCACCAGGCTCCTCCGTCCATGGGATTTTCCAGGCAAAAGTACTGGAGTGCAGTGCCATTGCCTTCTCTGAGACTCCATTCTAACCCTTGATAAATATTCATGTTAAAGTGAAACCCATTCTGGAATATTCACAATATCACCAGACTGAATCTTCAGAGAATGTGTTGAAAACATAAAAATCACCTATATAAGCGGAATTTTATTTCAGCTTTCTTGGGAACAAAATGGGTCATTTGATACAATATACACTTGTCATATCTTTTCTTAAAAGTCTTTGTTTATATTGATCAATATTAACACTCTCATGATTAAAATAATTTAAACTACAGATGCATAGTGGCTGAAAATTTATAACACACTCATGCATCAAAGTTCTGCTTTGTGTTATCAGTCCTGTATCAGATATGAGTGAATTGTCTTATCTTAATTATGGAAGACAAGGCTCTTCAGTTCACAATGCTCTGACTCAAATCTCCCTCTATATATATGTATGTATATATACAGATGGCACCAGTATTAATAGGTAGATCAATAGTTTCTTCGTTCTTTACTCCATTGTGAACTGTATTCAGTGTTATCCTTTTATTAGACTTCCTTAAAAGTTAAATTACTTATTTAATATAATGTAAACAATGGAGGCCTACTTGGAAAACATTGTCTTTCTTCCACTGCAGTAAGAAGGCAACATTACATCTATCTTCTTAGCTAGTTTTTAAGTGCACAACTGCACAGCAGGTCTCTAGAACTTACTCATCTCGCGTAACTGAACGAGGATTTGCTGTTCATAGCTGTATTTTTAAGGTCGTTTTAGATATAATGTTTGAGCAGCTAGTCGCCCTTGACGTCACCTTTGAGTATCCTCTCAATATCTGTGCCTGGTATTCTTACTGTTACATCACCACTATCCCCTGGAACAGATGAATTTATCTTTCAATTCATTTTGTAAAAAAGGTGAGAAAATGGGTTCCACAGCTCTCATGTTTTATTTGACAATAGACGTTTGTTGAAGACTACTACATTGTAGGCACCTTGTGCTTTAGGAGGAAAAACAAATTTCGCCTGCCCTCATGGAGTTTGCATTCTCCTTGACCTCTTTCCAGTAATCTCCCATTCCTCAAGTAAAGCAATGGCTGAAAAATTTACCAATACAGCCAAGCCATGGTTGGCAGTTGTACATGAGCGTGATGAATCATATTTGCCTTAGGCGACGTGCCCTACTCAGTCAATTTCATGGTGGTTGTCGGGAGATGAATTTACTCTGATCACTTCAGCAACTCTTAGCCTAAAAAAGTGATGGTGGGAACGAGAGATATAAGAATGTCTTTTGTGTGTTCATTTATCAGGAATGAGAAAACAATATCAGAACGTGGCATTGGTATTTCTTCCTTCAAATTTACCATTTTCATACAGAAAATGTTGCCAGGTATGTGTCTGATTATCGATTTTATTGAACTTTTGATTTTAACTTCATGTGCTGAGTTATTCAAATGCTTCCCTTGCTGACACTTCCACGTCCCTTTTAGAACACTTATTTTCCTTAAAAGTTTTGTAGGGATTCATTTGATTTGACAAATAAGGATGCCCTTCAAAGTTGATCAAACACTGACAACATTTGAAAGAGAAGGAATAGATGAAATATTGGCCTAAAAATGAGATTTGTGTTTGCCTTACAAAAGAGACTGATAGGTATTGTTCATAATCCATTTTTCATTTATTTACATTAAACATGAAAGAGAAATATGTCCTTTCATGCATCATATTTCAGAGCAACACGGTCATAGATTTCTCTGTCACAACGAGACAACACGTAATAACGCAAAGCTGACAGAGTGCCACGAAACGTCCCTTCACCAAGAACTGACATGTAGGGACTGAATGTAGGGCTTTCCAGACGGTGTGGTGGTAAACAATCTGCCTGCCAGTACAGGAAATTCAAGAGACACAAGAGTTTGACCCCTGGCTCAGGAGGATCTCCTGGGGTAGGAAATGGCAACCCACTGCAGCATTCGTGCCTGGAAAATTCCATGAACAAAGAAGCCTGGTGGGTTACAGGCCATGACATGACTCTATTAATACACATATGAATTGTTTAAATTTTTAAATGATTGGTGTAGTGTCTCAATCAAGATCCTTGTACATACATAAGTGTATGTAGAAATATTATTGGCAAATGAATGCAAAATAGTGGAGTAAAATGAGACATGAATATACATTACTTAAAGAAAAAAATGCTACGCAAAGCTAATTGTTAATTTAAGCTTGTGCTTTTGTGTTTTATATTGCTTTGCTGTCAACACTAGTCTAGTTAGTGATTTCTGAAAAAGAAATCAAATCTTCGATTTGATTATCTAAGACTATATTGTCCTACGGAGAAGGCAGTGGCAGCCCACTCCAGTGCTCTCGCCTGGAAAATCCCATGGACGGAGGAGCCTCCTAGACTACAGTCCATGGGGTCGCTAAGATTCGGACACGACTGAGCGACTTCACTTTCACTTCTCACTTTCCTGCATTGGAGAAGGAAATGGCAACCCACTCCAGTGTTCTTGCCTGGAGAATCCCAGGGACGGGGGAGCCTGGTGGGCTGCGGTCTATGGGGTCGCACAGAGTTGGACACGACTGAAGTGACTTAGCAGCAGCATATTGTCCTATAGTAAAATGAGGGGGAACTTAAAGTTTTCAATTGACCTAAGAAATAGAAAAAAGTGTACGTATGTGTGTACGAGTATCTAAGTGAGTGAGTAACTGAGGCTGAAGAGTGTGGAAGGATCCACTCCTGGCAGGAATTCACTTGGCTTTCGGTTATAACTGAACAGAGGGCCGAGGGGACACTAAGAGCAAGCTTGCAGTACCGGTATTGCTGTCAAGAATGTTCATTTATTTTAGAGTCCAACTCTCTTCCTTCGGTTATTATATGTACCACGTGGAGTTGAGGCTTCTCTCTAAAGGACTCTACCTATAAACGTGATCGTCTAACTGACCATTACAGAGGGCAGTTCTCAGGTAGTTTGTGATCGTCTACACGGCTGCTGTAATCACGGTATTTCTCTAAGTCCAGGCATAAACCACTTGTGCCATGTGTCTCCTGGGTTGCTGACTTGTTGATTCCCTTGCTCTACACGACCAGGACTCCAGGGTCACATAGTGAAAGTGGAATACTACAGGCACAGATTAAATCAGACATAACTCACTCATAGAATAAGTGAATTTTTTTTTTTTTAACCTCAACAGAGAACAGTTTCATCTTAGGCTGAATTTAGCAGACAATTGTAAGTAATTAAAAGTTTGCTAACTATTTTAAGTCTTTAATTTTGCACAGAGCTTCTCACTTTCGAATTTAAACATAAATTCAAAAAGGAGAAAATAGGTATCAAGGCCTTGCTTCCTTGTTTCTCAGTCGTGTCCAACTCTTTCCAACCCTTTGGATTCTATTTAAGGCTCCTCTGTCCATTGGATTCTTCTGGCCAGAATGTTGGAGTGGGTGGCCATTTCCTCCGCCAAGGGATCTTCCCAATCAAGAGGCTGAACGCCTATCTCCTATATCTCCTGCTTTGCAGGAGGATCCTTTATCTGCTGAACCATCAGGGAAGCCCATATCAGTTCAGCTCAGTTCAGTCACTCAGTCTTGTCTGACTGTTTGCAACTCCATGAACTGCAGCACGCCAGGCCTCCCTGTCCAGCACCAACTCTCGGAGTCCACCCAAAATGTCCAACTCTTTCCAACCCTTTGGATTCTATTTAAGGCTCCTCTGTCCATTGGATTCTTCTGGCCAGAATGTTGGAGTGGGTGGCCATTTCCTCCGCCAAGGGATCTTCCCAATCAAGAGGCTGAACGCCTATCTCCTATATCTCCTGCTTTGCAGGAGGATCCTTTATCTGCTGAACCATCAGGGAAGCCCATATCAGTTCAGCTCAGTTCAGTCACTCAGTCTTGTCTGACTGTTTGCAACTCCATGAACTGCAGCACGCCAGGCCTCCCTGTCCAGCACCAACTCTCGGAGTCCACCCAAACTCATGTCCATTGAGTCAGTGATGCCATCCAGCCATCTCATCCTCGGTCATCCCCTTCTCCTCCTGCCTTCAATCTTTCCCAGCATCAGGGTCTTTTCAAATGAGTCAGCTCCTCACATCACGTGGCCAAAGTATTGGAGTTTCAGCTTCAACATCAGTCCTTCCAATGAACACCCAGGACTGATTTCCTTTAGGATTGACTGGTTGGATCTCACTGCAGTCCAAGGAACTCTCAAGAGTTTTCTCCAACACCACAGTTCAAAAGCATCAATTCTTTGGTGCTCAGCTTTCTTTATGGTCCAAATCACATCCCCATACATGACCACTGGAAAAACTATAGCCTTGACTAGATGAACCTTTTTTTGGCAAAGTAATGTCTCTGCTTTTTAATATGCTGTCTAGGTTGGTCATAACTTTCCTTCCAAGGTGTAAATGACTTTTAATTTCATGGCTGCAGTCACCATCTTCAGTGATTTTGGAGCCCAGAAAAATAAAGACAGCCACTGTTTCCACTGTTTCCCCATCTATTTGCCATGAAGTGATGGAACCAGATGCCATGGTCTTCGTTTTCTGAATGTTGAGACTTAAGCCAACTTTTTCACTCTCCTCTTTCATTTTCATCAAAAGGCTCTTTAGTTCCTCTTCACTTTCTGCCATAAAAGTGGTGTCATCTGCATATCTGAGGTTATTGATATTTCTCTCAGCAATCTTGATTCCAGCTTGTGCTTCCTCCAGCCCAGCATTTCTCATGAGGTACTCTGCATAGAAGTTAAATAAGCAGGGTGACAATATACAGCCTTGACGTACTCCTTTTCCTATTTGGAACCAGTCTGTTGTTCGATGTCCAGTTCTAACTGTTGCTTCCTGACCTCCATATCAGTTTCTCAAGAGGCAGGTCAGGTGGTCTGGTATTCCCATCTCTTTCAGAACCAATAAACTGTGGTTCACAGTTTATTGTGAACCACACAGTCAAAGGCTTTGGCATAGTCAATAAAGCAGAAATACATGTTTTCCTGGAACTCTTTTGCTTTTTCCATGATCCAGCGGATATTGGCAATTTTATCTCTGGTTTCTCTGCCTTTCATAAAACCAGCTTGAACGTGTGAAAGTTCACGGTTCATGTATTGCTGAAGCCTGGCTTGGAGAATTTTGAGCATTACTTTACTAGCGTGTGAGATGAGTGCAATTGTGCGGTAGTTTGAGCATTCTTTGGCATTGCCTTTCTTTGGGATTGGAATGAAAACTGACCTTTTCCAGTCCTGTGGCCACTGCTGAGTATTGCTGAAGCCTGGCTTGGAGAATTTTGAGCATTACTTTACTAGCGTGTGAGATGAGTGCAATTGTGCGGTAGTTTGAGCATTCTTTGGCATTGCCTTTCTTTGGGACTGGAATGAAAACTGACCTCTTCCAGTCTTGTGGCCACTGCTGAGTTTTCCAAATTTGCTGGCATATTGAGTGCATCACTTTCACAGCATCATCTTTCAGGATTTGAAATAGCTATACTGGAATTTCATCACCTCCACTAGCTTTGTTCATAGTGATGCTTTCTAAGGCCCACTTGACTTCACATTCCAGGATGTCTGGCTCTAAATGAGTGATCACACCATCGTGATTATTCGGGTCGTGAAGATCTTTTTTGTATAGTTCTTCTGTGTATTCTTGCCACCTCTTCTTAATATCTTCTGCTTCTGTTAGGTCCAGACCATTTCTGTCCTTTATCGAGCCCATCTTTACATGTAATGTTCCCTTGGTATCTCTAATTTTCTTGAAGAGATCTCTAGTCCTTCCCCTTCTGTTCCTTTCCTCTATTTATTTGATTGATCGCTGGAGAAGGCTTTTTTACCTCTTCGTGCTGTTCTTTGGAACTCTGCATTCAGATGCTTATATCTTTCCTTTTCTCCTTTGCTTTTTGCCTCTCTTCTTTTCACAGCTATTTGTAAGGCCTCCCCAGACAGCCATTTTGCTTTTTTGCACTTCTTTGCCAAGGGGATGGTCTTGATCCCTGTCTCCTGTACAATGTCACGAACCTCATTCCACTGTTCATCAGGCACTCTCTCTTTCAGATCTAGGCCCTTAAATCTATTTCTCACTTCCACTGTACAATCATAAGGGATTTGATTTAGGTCATACCTGAATGGTCTAGTGGTTTTCCCTGCTTTCTTCAATTTCAGTCTGAATTTGGTAATAAGGAGTTCATGATCTGAGCCACAGTCAGCTCCTGGTCTTGTTTTTGCTGACTGTATAGGGCTTCTCCATCTTTGGCTGTAAAGAATATAATCAATCTGATTTCGGTGTTGACCATCTGGTGATGTCCATGTGTAGAGTCTTCTCTTGTGTTGTTGGAAGAGGGTGTTTGCTATGACCAGTGCATTTTCTTGGAAAAACTCTATTAGTCTTTGCCCTGCTTCATTCCGCATTCCGAGGCCAAATTTGCCTGTTACTCCAGGTGTTCCTTGACTTCCAACTTTTGCATTCCAGTCCCCTATAATGAAAAGGACATCTTTTTTGGGTGTTAGTTCTAAAAGGTCTTGGAGGTCTTCATAGAACCATTCAACTTCAGCTTCTTCAGCGTTACTGGTTGGGGCATAGGCTTGGATTACTGTGATGTTGAATGGTTTGCCTGGCGACGCACAGAGATCATTCTGTCGTTTGGCTTGAGGTCAAACTGCGGTGGAGGTAATGATGATGGTGGCCTCCTTCAAAAGGTCCCATGCCCATCCTGCTGCACTCCTGCCTCCCTAACAGGCAAAACTCAGCTCATTTCCAAGTTCTGTGTTTCACCTTCTCCACAGCATTTCAAGCCTTTAGAAATGGCTTAAGCTTCTTCAATGGTGTATCTATTCCTGGGAAAACAGCAATGATATGGATACTTGGGTACGCCAGACAAAACCTGCCAGTGAGGATGGGCCTGAGGTCCCAATCATCCAGACATACTTCAAGGAGTCCGCATCATCCAGAAGGCTTGCTTCCTTAGTCTGGGTCTCCTAGGGCACCGGCTGTCACACTGGGCCCTGCAGCCCCTGGCTTTAATCATTGGGAAATAGTTTAAGGGAATTTAAAAACAAAGGTAACAAAAGACCACAGACTATTGCCTACTTCTGTGTCAATCACATTCTACAAAATGCAAGTTACTAAAGGCACTGTTTCCTAAGTATAGGGTCCAAGGAGTTTACTAATCAAAAACTGATTTTAAAAAGCAATCAATGACTCAGAATATATAATTCTGATATTGAGGAAAAACACTAATATATTAAATTTTTCATCCCCCTCAAAAACACTATGTAGGACAGAAGATATGTCTCTACAACAGTAATTACTTTATGACGTCTCATTTATAATTTGGCAATTTACCTAATTTAAAACCATTAAAATTCTTTGAAACAACTAGTTACCCATTCCCAAAATGAATACATTCAGAATTTTTAAAGGAAAAGATGAGCATAAGTGGGAGAAGACAAATGTACTGGAAGAGCTGAGACTTGAAATAGGCCTGGAGTGTTGGATACAGTGAGAAAGACTAAAAGGTATAAAGGAAGGTAGACACAGAATGGAGAGTGAAGAATCAGAGCACAAGACTGACTTCTGAGGACAGAGAGAGTCACCTTACCAGAGTAAGGTGTGCTTCTGAGGACCATGAAACACAAGGATGAATAAAATGCAAGAAAGTGATATAAGGTCTCTAAAGCAAAGTAGAAAAGAAAGGATGTATTGCAATAGGAGAGCAATTACATATTTGAGTTCAGAAATGTCATGGTGAAATGGATGTTTTAGAATCCTAAGTGTAGAGATACAAATACATAGAACAAATTGAAGAGTCTTTTGAAGAATGAAAATGAACTAGGATCTTATTGCTGAATTACAGCATTAGGTGATGAAGAATTAGGATGGTCTGCTGGCAATCACGAAAGCTAATGGAGCAAGAAATGTCACCAAAGCATCAAAGGCCAGCAGAGTTGACTAACAGATAAATACACACATGGTAAAATGAGAAGAGCGTAGACTGTGGACCATGTTTGAATCTTTACTTCACTATTTACTAACTCCATGACAATATTAAAGTCACATAATCCCTTGAAAATTTTCATTTCTTCATCTGTAAAATAAACACAAAACTACCTACCATACATAAATATAAGAAATAAATGAGAGAATGCATACAAAACACATGGTAATAAATAAATAAATAAATAATGGATGTTACAATTAAAAGACCACAGGATAAGCAAATGTGGAATTTTTGTAATTTCCCACCATGACTAGACATGTCATCCTCTCCTTCACCCTAACAGATATACTCCAGTGGAAAGAACTGAATTATGGGATCCCATTTGGCAACTGAATACTTTTAATCATCACTTGCAAAAATATAAGTTATTTTCCGTTCTGCTTCTTGCCATTACTCTTTTTCAAGCCAATGGCTGCAAAGCAAGTAAGAGTTTGGTAGCATGAACCAAACAGATGGAATTTCAAGGATATCTTGATACTAAAAAATGAAGAAAACTAAATTTCTAATATTGATTAGTTTTTGCTTCAAGTACTCCAGGTATTCTTACTGAGTGTCTTGTGCACTTTTTAGAAAGATAAAGATAATAGATTCTGCTGATTTTTGCTGCAGCTAGGCTATTTTCATATAAATAGGCTAGGGACCATATAAAGATATTAATACTAACATACCAGAAAAGCCACGTTTGCCTCATCTTTGCTATTGAAGAGCCCTTGTCTCTCACCTTTTAGGTTGAACAGTTTTTCAACAGCTCAGAGTACAAATGTTAACTTTCACCTGAAATGAACATAACTACAACTTCTGCTCTGTTGGTATTGCTCGCTGCTCAGTTGTATTCAACTTTTTGCAACCCCATGGACTGCAGCACCAGGCTTTTCTTCCTTCACCAGCTCCCGGAACTTGCTCAAACTCACGTTTATTGAGTCAGTGATGCCATCCAACCATCTCATCCTCTGTGGTCCCCTTCTCCTCCTGCCTTCAATCTTTCCCAGCATCAAGGTCTTTTCTGAAGAGTCAACTCTTCACATCAGGTGGCCAAAAGTATTAGAGCTTCAGCTTCAGCATCAGTCCTTCCAATGAATATTCAGGACTGATTTCCTTTAGGATGGACTGGTTGGATCTCCTTGCTGAGAATCCAAGGGATTCTCAGGAGTCTTCTCCACCACCACAGTTCAAAAGCATCAGTTCTTCGGTGCTCACCCTTCTTTATGGTCCAATTCTCACATTCATACGTGACCACTGAAAAAAAACCGTAACTTTGACTAGATGGACTTTATTGGCAACATAATGTCTCTGCTTTTTAATATACCGTCTAGGTTTCTCATAACTTTTCTTTCAATGAGCAAGTGTGTTTTAATTTCATGGCTGCAGTCACCATCTACAGTGATTTTGGAGCCCAAGAAAATAAAATCTCACTGTTTCCATTGTTTCCCCATCTATTTGCCATGAAGTGATGGGGCCAGAATGCCATGATCTTCATTTTTTTGAATGTTGAGTTTTAAGTCAGTTTTTTCACTCTCCTTGTTCACCTTGATCAAGAAGCTCTTTAATTCCTCTTTGCTTTCTGCCATTAGGGTGGTGTCATCTGCACAACTGAGGTTATTGATATCTCTTCCAACAGTCTGGTCTGTTAATATTCCAGAAACAAATATCAATGTCTTTCAAAAATTTGAATGGAAGGTTTGACTTTCCCATGTGCCATAGCAAACAATCCTTGATTTTAGAATATATAATTAGTTCCTGTACAATAAAAATTTTCCTTTATCCACTGTTACCAGCACAAATAAGTTTCTCATCATAATTTAAAGTCATAGGCAAGACATTTACATTATATTCTCTTAAAAAGAGACTCAACATCTCTGTCACAAAGAGGTATTAAAAGTGTCTCTTATTTTAAAAGCGGCAGTTCATTCACATCTTGCTTTCAAGAAGTAGCAGAAAAAGGTAATTCTGTATAGGACAATATCTTAAACTATTGGTTAGTTTCATGTAGTTTTTAATATTTTTAATTGTATTTTTAGCATCAGGTTTTTAGGTGCCTATTTTTATAAGTTACAGATATGTAACTATTAACAGAATTAAATTCTAGAATGTTTCCATTATTTCATAAATTTCCTTGTGCCCCTTATATCATTAATCTTTTCACCTGTCCCAACCCGAGGTATCCACTGCTCTGTTATCTGTCCCAGTAGTTTTTACTTCTCTGATATCATCTTTGTCTTTGTATCTGGATTTTTTCTCTTAACATAATGTTTGTGAGATTCATCTATGTTGCTGCAAAAGTGCTTGGTTCTTTTTTTGCTGTGTAATACTTCATTGTATGGATACATCACAGTTTGTTTATACTTTCAGTAGTTTATGGACATTAAGAAAATGTTGTTACTGTTGTTTGCAGTTTTGGAGACTATGAATAACGCTACTATAAATATTAACCTAGAGCTTTGTGTAGACATATGTTTTCATTTCTCTTGGGTAAAAGCCTTGAGTGGGATTTCTAAGTCAAATAACAACTATATGTTTAATTTAATTTCCAAAATATACAAGCAGCTCATGCAGCTCACTACCAGAAAATGAACAACTCAATCAAAAGTGGGCCAAAGAGCTAAACATTCATTTCTCCAAAGAAGACATACAGATGGCTAACAAATACATGAAAAGATGCTCAACATCACTCATTATCAGAGAAATGCAAATCAAAACCACAATGAGGTACCATCTCACACCGGTCAGAATGGCTCTCATCAAAAAGTCTGTAAACAATAAATGCTGGAGAGGGTGTGGAGAAAAGGCAACCCTCTTACACTGTTGGTGGGAATGCAAACTGGTACAGCCACTATGGAGAACAGTGTGAAGATTCCTTAAAAAATTGGAAATAGAACTGCCATATGACCCAGCAATCCCACTGCTGGGCATACACACTAAGAAACCAGAACTGAAAGAGACACATGCACCCCAATGTTCATCGCAGCACTGATTATAGTAGCTAGGACATGGAAGCAACCTAGATGTCCACCGGCAGACAAATGGATAAGGAAGTTCTGGTACATACACACAATGGAGTATTCAGTTCAGTTCAGTTCAGTTCAGTCACTCAGTCATGTCTGACTCTTTGCGACCCCATGAACTGCAGCACGCCAGGCCTCCCTGTCCGTCACCAACTCCCGGAGTTCACTCAGACTCATGTCCATTGAGTCAGTGATGCCATCCAGCCATCTCATCCTCGTCCCCTTCTCCTCCTGCCCCCAATCCTTCCCAGCATCAGTGTCTTTTCCAATGAGTCAACTCTTCACATGAGGTGGCCAAAGTACTGGAGTTTCAGCTTTAGCATCATTCCTTCCAAAGAACACCTAGGACTGATTTTCTCTAGAATGGACATATTAATCAGCTATAAAAAAGAACACATTTGAGTCAGTTCTAATGAGGTGGATGAAACTGGAGCCTATTATACAAGTGAAATAAGTCAGAAAGAGAAGCACCAATACAGTATATTAACACATATATATGGAACTTAGAAAGATGGTAATGATGACCCTATAGGCAAAACAGCAAGAGAGACACAGTTGTAAAGAACAGACTTTTGGACTGTGTGGAAGAAGGTGAGGGTGGGATGATATGAGAAAATAGCATTGAAACATGAATATTACCATAACCAGTGCATCCTAAAGGAGATCAGTTCTGAGTGTACATTGGAAGGACTGACGCTGAAGCTGAAACTCCAACATTTTGGCCACCTGATGCGAAGAACTGGCTCATTGGAAAAGACCCTAATGCTGGGAAAGATTGAAAGTGGGAGGAGAAGGGGACAACAGAGAATGAGATAGTTGGATGGCATCACTGACTCAATGGACATGAGTTTGGGTAAACTCCAGGAGTTGGTGATGGACAGGGAGGTCTGACGTGCTGCAGTCCATGGGGTCGCAGAGTCGGACACGACTGAGCTACTGACTGAACTGAAAATAGATGACCAGTGGAAGTTTGATGCATGAAGTAGGGCACTCAAAGCCGGTGCTCTGGGACAACCCAGAGGGATAGGGTGGGGAGGGAGGTGGTGTGGAGGGTTCAGAATGGGGGGACACGTGCACCCATGGCTGACTCATGTCGATATATGGCAAAAACCACTACAATATTGTACAGTAATTATTCACCAATTAAAATAAATTAATTTTTTAACTGTTTTCCAAAGTAGCTGTGCAATTTGGTATTCCCATTAGCAACCTGTAACTGTTCCAGTTGTTCCATATCCTTTTCAGCACTTGGTTACTTTTTGTTAGTTTTCTTCTTTTAGCCCTTTTAGTAAGTGTGTAGCAGTGTCTCAATGAGGTTCTATTTTGCATTTCCCTATTAGCTAATGATGCTGAAAATCAATTAATATGTTTATTTGCATTTGTAGTTCTCTGATAAAGAGTTCAATTCATTTGCCTTTTAAAAAAATTGGTTAGTTGGTGTTTTATTACTAAGTTGTAAAACTTTATACAATAGTTCTGAATCCAATTCCATTACCAAGAATGTATTTTGTAAATATCTTTTTCTCAGGTGGGAACTTATCTTTTTATTTTTCTTAACATGATAAACAAGAGAAGTTTTTCTGAAGAAATCTCAATTATTCATTTTTTCTTATGATTTTATGTGTGTGTGTATTGTCTAAGAAATATTTTCCTCATCCAAGGCCACAAAGATACGTTTCCTATGTGTTCTTCTAAAAATCTTATAGATTTAAGTTCTGCCTTTAGATCTAATATATATTTCTAGTTAATTGTTATAAATGGCATGAGGAATGGGTTGACATTAATTTCTAGCACTTTATGGGGTATTCAATACCACATATTGAAAAAACTATCCTTCTTCCGTTGAATTATCATGCCATCCATGCCTCTATTTCTTGAGTCTCCATCTTGTTCCAGTGATTTGTATGTCTGACCTTTCACCAAAACTATACATGTGAGTTTCTGTAGAATTAGAGACAGACTTAAATAATGAAGTGTTATCTACTTTGTCTTTTTCAAAGCTATTTTTACTATTCTAGGACCTCTGCTTCTTCATATACATTTTAGAATCAACCTGATAATCTCTACACAAAATCCTGTTAGGGTTTTTGTTAGAATTACATTGAGTCACTAGATCAAATTGAGGAGAACTGACATTTTAGCCGTGCTAAATCTTCTATCTATGAGCACCCCATTTATTGAAGTCTTTGCTTTTTCTCAACTGTGCTGTTAATTTTTGGTGTACAAATAATGCATATGATTTTCCAGTTTTATCCATAAGTGTCTCATGTTCCTCAATGTTATTTAAAATGGCACTGCTTTTTAAAAATTTGATTTCCTATCCATTCATCTGCTGACGGACATCTAGGTTGTTTCCATGTCCTGGCTATTATAAACAGTGCTGCAATGAACATTGGGGTACATGTGTCTCTTTCAATTCTGGTTTCCTCGGTGTGTATGCCCAGCAGTGGGATTGCTGGGTCATATGGTATTTCTATTTGCAATTTTTTAAGGAATCTCCACACTGTTTTCCATAGTGGCTGTACTAGTTTGCATTCCCACCAACAGTGTAAGAGGGTTTCCTTCTCTCCACACCCTCTCCAACATTTATTGCTTGCAGACTTTTGGATCACAGCCATTCTAACTGGTGTGAAATGGTACCTCATTGTGGTCTTGATATACACAATGGAGTATTACTCAGCCATTAAAAAGAATACATTTGAATCAGTTCTAATGAGATGGATGAAACTGTAGCTGATTATACAGAGTGAAGTAAGCCAGAAAGAAAAACACCAATACAGTATACTAACACATATATATGGAATTTAGAAACATGGTAATGATAACCCTGTATGCGAGACAGCAAAAGAGACACAGATGAATAGAACAGACTTTTGGACTCTGAGGGAGAGGGAGAGGGTGGGAAGATTTGGGAGAATGGCACTGAAACATGTATACTATCATGTAAGAAATGAATCACCAGTCTATGTTTGATACAGGATACAGGATACTTGGGACTGGTGCACGGGGATGATCCAGAGAGTTGATATGGGGTGGGAGGTCGCAGGGGAGGTTCAGGATTGGGAACTCATGTACACCTGAGACAGATTCATGTCAATGTATGGCAAAACCAATATAGTATTGTAAAGTATAATAAAGTAAAAATAAAAATTTAAAATAAAATAAAATAAAAATTTTATTTCCAACTTTTTCTGGAAAATTTCATAAGCAGGGAAATGCAGCAGATTTTTGTATCCTGAGACCTTGCTAAACTCACATATTAGTTCTTACAATTTTCTTGTAGATTATTTGGGCCCTTCTCTGTGGACACTGGGCTTCCCAGAGGGCTCAGTGGTAAAGAATCTGCCTGCCAAGCAAGAGACTCGGATTTGATTCCTGGGTTATGAAATTCCCTGGAGAAAGAAATGGCAACACTCTCCAGTATTCTTGCCTGAAAAATTCCACAGCAGAGGAGCCTGGTGGGTTATATAAAGATCCAAGGGGTCACAAAAGAGTTGGACGTGACTTAGCGACTAAAACAATAACACTCCCATTCCACAGGCTGTCTTTTCACCTTGCTATAGCTTCCTTTGTTGTGCAGAAGCTTTCTTTATAGTCCAACTCTCACATCCACACATGACGACTGGAAAAACCACAGCCTTGAGTAGACGGACCTTTGTTGACAAAGTAATGTCTCTGCTTTTTAATATGCTATCTAGTTGGTCATAACTTTCCTTCCAAGGAGTAAGTGTGTTTTAATTTCATGGCTGCAATCACCATCTGCAGTGATTCTGGAACCCAGAAAAAGAAAGTAGGCCACTGTTACAATTGTTTCCCCATCTATTTGCTATGAAGTGAAGGGACAAGATGCCATGATCTTAAGTTTTCTGAATGTTGAACTTTAACCCAACATTTTCACTCTCCTCTTTCACTTTCATCAAGAGGCTCTTTAGTTCTTCACTTTCTGCCATAAGAGTGGTGTCATCTGCATATCTGAGGTTATTGATATTTCTCCCGGCAATCTTGATTCCAGCTTGTGCTTCCTCCAGCCCAGCGTTTCTCATGATGTACTCTGCATATAAGTTAAATAAGCAGAGTGACAATATACAGCCTTGATGTATTCCTTTTCCTATTTGGAACCAGTCTGTTGTTCCATGNTCTAGTCAAGGCTATGGTTTTTCCTGTGGTCATGTATGGATGTGAGAGTTGGACTGTGAAGAAGGCTGAGCGCCGAAGAATTGATGCTTTTGAACTGTGGTGTTGGAGAAGACTCTTGAGAGTCCCTTGGACTGCAAGGAGATCCAACCAGTCCATTCTGAAGGAGATCAACCCTGGGATTTCTTTGGAAGGAATGATGCTAAAGCTGAAGCTCCAGTACTTTGGCCACCCCATGTGAAGAGTTGACTCATTGGAAAAGACCCTGATGCTGGGAGGGATTGGGGGCAGGAAGAGAAGGGGACGACCAAGGATGAGATGGCTGGATGACATCACGGACTCACTGGATGTGAGTCTGAGTGAACTCCGGGAGTTGGTGATGGACAGGGAGGCCTGGCGTGCTGCGATTCATGGGGTCGCAAAGAGTCGGACACGACTGAGCGACTGAACTGAACTGAACTGAAAATGTCTGTTGGAACCACAGCATGTGTCTTAATGAAAGAGCTTGCATCATTCATTTGGCCAGAGACATGGCCAACCAAGAAAGACTTAATGAACCATTTCTTACATGGTACCTGGAGACCATGACCTGGGGATGCTTCCCGGTCCCAGGTGACTTGGCGGTCCTTTACTTGGCCCTGCTCAGAGGGGGTTGACAGCTTTTGCTGGCCCAGTCCAAACAGTAGTATAGCTGCCCATCCTATATGAAAGGGTAAGAGTGGTGCTTTGGACTTCAGCTTGGTTGTACTCCCAGTTCTGTGCCTTGCTGTGTGTCCTTGGGCAAGTCATTTACCTTCTCTGATCCTCAGTTTCCTAATCTGTAAAAACAGGGACATCAATAAGATTAAATTAATGCAGGTAATGCACTTAACACAGGACTTGGCCCATTGTAAGTACTCAACAGATGTTTGCTGTTATATCACTTCCCAATTCAAAACCTTTGAGGGGTTTGGAGCTCCCCAGAGTTTAAAGGCCTGACTCCATCTTACCTTTGCAAGTTAAACTGAATTCTTGCCAGCCCAGAGTAGAGGAGAAACTTGACCTTCTCACTTTCTGTGCTACACACTGTACCTGCCTTATCTTCCCAGTATCTTCAGTGACAGGGAATGCCTAAGGGTAGCTTGGACTTCCCTGGTGGCTCAGATGGTAAAGCGTCTGTCTACAATGCAGGAGACCTGGGTTCGAGCCCTGAATAGGAAAGATCCCCTGGAGAAGGAAATGGCAATCCACTCCAGTACTATTGTCTGGAAAATCCTATGGACAGAGGAGCCTGGCAGGCTGCAGTCTATGAGGTTGCAAAGAGTCGGATACGACTGAGCGACTTCACTTCAAGGGTAGCTTAGGTATGGTACATTGGTCCCAGAAATTTCACAGATATAGACACCTTTTACAATTTCATAGCTAATTTAAGAAATAATTTATGGATTCTTACAGTGTAGTTCAAGTATCTTGAGTGGTTTGGGAGTCCCCACCTGAGGATGATGGCAATCACAGCAAGAATAAAGCACACTTCCACTCTTTCACAACTGGCAAACAGGTTGATGTTTGTTAGGACAACAGAGGATCCAGCTCATGAGTCCAGTCAATGGAAGGAGTTTTCTGCTCACATGGTAAGGAAGAGTTCCCTGAGCCACAGTGGCTGAGCAGAGGTCACTCTGGGGCTTCTATTTGAAAGAAAAGGAGCTGTCAGGGAGGCCCATGCCAGGAGCTGGTTCTGAGAATACAGTAGTAACAGCCTGGGAGCAGGTGGATTTGAGGTGAGAGGACTAGCAATAAGATAGAGATTGCAAGTGCCCACTGCAGCTTGGGGGACAGAGATTTGGGGAGGCCAAACACTGAGGGAGTGAACAGGTCTGACTCCTCAGCCTGAGGGTTAGGAGGAAGAGTGAAACAGAGCAAATGGAGAAGGGAGAAACCCGAGGCTGGAAATCCCAGCTCCGAGCAGGGGAGTGCTGGGGTGAGGAGTGCTGGAGTGGGAGTGCTGGGGTTGGGTTTCAGTCTTAAGGAAAAGGTGACTGCACTGGAATGAGGAGAGGTAGGCACTTGAGAGGGTTGGGGAGGCTGGGGCTGCACCAGGGAACCCTACACATTCTAGCAGTTGTCTAACGTGTCCCGTTTCTTTCGGTTTAATATTTGATTGCCTTCTCCGAGCTCAAAGAGGCTGTTTTATCTAGAGTCATAAACGGGGAGTGTGTGCGCTACTTGCTCAGTCGTGCCCGACTCTTTGCGACGTCATGGACTGTAGCCCGCCAGGTTCCTCTGTCCATGGGGTTCTCCAGGCAAGAATACTGGAGCGGGTTGCCGTTCCCTTCTCCAGGGAAATTTTCCTGACCCAGAGATTGAACTCAGGTCTCCGGCATTGTGGGCAAGTTCTTCACCGTCTTAACCGGCAGGCAAAACTTCTGCGCTGCTGCAGCTGCTGGAAAGCGCTGGAAGAATAAAGCGCTTCAGAACCTCCGTGTCCCACCGGAGTTCTCCTGTCACCTCCCGCCCAGTGGGACGCAGCTTTCGGGGAACAACAATCCGATACCCCCCGCTGCGGGGGCGCCTCCATCGCGTTCCAAATGCCAAGGAAAAGTGCGGGAGGAACGAGGATAAACCTGGTTGTAAAAACGCACGCCGCTTTTGCTACACAACTCCACAGAGCAAAGCGGGTGGCTGCGGAATGGCAGGAACGACTGGGACCCAAACCGAGTCCGCGAGAAGAGGAAAGGACCGGCGCCCAGACTGCATCCGGTGCCCGCCCGCCGCGCGGAGGAGGGGCGCGCGAGGCGGGGCGGGGCGGGGCGCGCAGTGGGGCTGGCCCTCCCGCAGGCCGAGTTGTGCGGCTGCGGCCCATTAGCACAAACTCCCCGGACCGCCATGGCCGCAGGGAGCGCCCCTGGGTGGGCCCTTGGAGTGGTCTGCCTGTTCCTCAAATTGGGTGAGTGGAAGCCTCCTCCGGGAGCCCACAGGGGCCGGTAGCGCGAGGTGTCAGTGGCGCCCGGGCTCCGGGCCCGGTGGACGGGCGCGGCCCAAGGCGGCTGCAAGTTCGGGTGGTGAGGGTGGCGGGGGGCACGTGCGCGGGACCTGGTCGTGTCACCCACAGATCACCACAGGGTGGTCAGTAAGAAACTTGCTCCTCAGGCTCTGAGGCCTGGGAAAAGAAACCAGACTCCGGCTCGTTCTCCCCCCCTGCGCTCTTTCCTCTCTTTGGGAATCCTTAACTCCCATGATCCCCGAACCCCGCTAGTCTTCCACCTCGTGTTTTTCTGGAAAGGGTGCCTTTTCTGCGCGACCCCAGTGACTAAGTTACTACTTCCCGAAACGCCATCGTCCAGAACTTGAGCAGATCTTTTTTTTTACTGCTTCCGCAGCCCGCGAGCTTGTCCGGGGCGGGCCTGCACCGGCAGTGGATCGCGCTGTGTCTCCTGCGCTGGGATGGGCGCGCCGCGGCCAAAGCCAAGGGCAACCGCGCTTGCCTGCGGCCGCGCCCTGGCTGATGGCGGTGGTTCAGAATTCGCCTCGCAGCAGGAAGGAGTGGGCCTCGATTCGGAGTTTCTAAGTAGTGTGGCTGGTGCTGCTTTCCCCTCCCTTCTGAACAGAAAAGGACGAATGTGTGAGTGTCTAGGACTGTGTTCCTCCTTTTCACACTTCTTCAGTTACCTTGTCACGACAGCCCCATAAGATAGGTATCTTTGTCTCCACTTTTTACCTCCTCACCCACATCATCAACCTCTTCCCACACACACCCCTAGTTAAGTCATAGCCAAACCCCTGGAGCATAGTAACAGCCCCCTTAACTAGTACTTGGAAAATCCCCCTGTTGGCCCTTCAGCACACACACCTGATCAGCCTTTCCTCTCCACTCTGCGTTCAGAGTGTGTTGAGTGCCTGTGGGAGGCATGCGTCTATGTATACAGCCTGGGTGGGGGTGGTCGTGGTGGGGGTCGACATGTGCTCAAAAGTACCTACTGTGTAAGGCACAGAAGTAAATGTTGTAAGAGAGGCAAATATAAAGTGCTGCGGGTGTGCAAAGGGAAGAGAGCCACATCTTTGGTGAAATCAAATATCTCTCGTGAAGCAAAAACTTCCTGGAAGGGAGGGTGTTTGAACCTAGTCTCCGAGGACAGGTGGTATCATGCCATGATGTGGGAAAAGATGCCAGGAGGAGATCAAGAAAGAAGAGGAGGGGAATGTAGAGGGTAAACTTTGGCCGTAGGGAGCCATCAGTGTCACTGGAGAATGGGTGTGCCCGTGGGATCTTGAGGCCCCATGGGGGACCCCGAAAGTCCCCTTTGGGACCTGGGATTCTCTCCTGCAGGCAAAGGAGACCTGTTTCTGGGCCTGACAGGAGCAGACCCATCCACTTAGAATAATCTGGCAGCAGTGAAGAGAAACGGAGAAGGCAATGGCACCCCACTCCAGTGTTCTTGCCTGGACAATCCCAGGGACAGAGGAGCCTAGTGGGCTGCCGTCTATGGGGTCGCACAGAGTCGGACACGACTGAAGCGACTTAGCAGCAGCAGCAGTGAAGAGAAAAGATTGTAGTTGAGAGGGATTGGAGGCAGAGGGGGCCAGGACAGGTACCATCACAGGCCCCAAAGGCTGTGAGGGTTTCATAGGCCAGAGCTGTCAGCACGAGGAAGAAGCACATACTGAGGTTGAATGGATGAGGTAATTCCTTCAGATGTGCGGGTCTCTCTCTGATCTCAGAAGACACCTTTGGCCACCACTGCCTGTTGCTATGCTCTTTCCCACTGAGAACAGTCTACCCATCTAGCCACACCTGTTCTAGGAAGACTCTCTAAACAGTCCCCTCATTGTGGTCTCTCCCACCTAATTCGTTTATTTATTCAGAGGTCATTTTGTTCTGCAAGCATGAAAATTACTTTTTCTAAATAGACTTTGCACTAAGGAAAACGCTATAGCTCCGCAGATAGTGAGCCCTTTGGGTACCAAGCCGGTCTCAGTGGGGAAAGCTGCCTAACTGATTAACAGTATTGGATCTCAGACCCTGGCCCCGCCCCTCACAGTTAAAACTTCTATAAGTTACCTCACTTTTCTGTGACTCTGTATCTTTGCCTTTGAAGAGAGAGCACCACACGCGTGAGAGCAAGGATACTAACATCTGCTTCACAGAATGATTGTGAGCATCAGTCATGCAAGACATACTTACTGACTGTCAGCTCTGTGTCAGCACAGGAAGCTTACAATTATTAGAGTTGGGGAGAGACAGTGAAGAAAGAAAGCAGTGAATGTGCAGTTGTTGGGTTGTGGTGAACATTTACTAATACAGAGGTTAGTAGTGCAGAGCAAGGGAAATGGAAGTGGTTAATAGTTCTTATTAATTTTCTTAAATTTTGGAAAACTTAAAATCTTTAGAATAGTTGCAAAAACAGTACAGTGAACACTTGTACGCCTTTCTCCCTGAATCACCAGTTATTAACATTTTATCACATTTGGTTTACTTCTCTCTCTTTATAGAGACAAACACCCACACCTACCCAGTTACTTTTTTTTGTTGTTTTTTGCTAGACCGTTGGAGAATTGCAGCTCTTACAACACCTTAACCCTAAATATTTCAACACAGGTCTTATGAGAATAATAGGTCTCCAGTAACCCCTGGCACCATTTTGAGAGTCAGGAAGTATAGCATTGATGAAAGACTGTTTTCAGATGGGGTCCAGAAGCCAGTCCTGGATCATACATCAAGTTTGGTACTCATGCCTGTTTGTGCTGTGCTATACTTAGTCGCCCAGTCCTGTCCGACTCTGCGACCCCATGGACTGTAGCCCGCCAGGCTCCTCTGTCCATGGCGACTCAACAGGCAAGAATACTGGAGTGGGTTGCCATGCCCCCCTCCAGGGGATCTTCCTGACCTAGGAATTGAACAAGGGTCTCCTACATTGCGGGCAGATTCTCTACCAGCTGAGCTACCAAGGAAGCCCCATGCTTTTTTAATCCCCTTGAATCTAAAAATCTAAACTGTTGCCAACATTTTTCTTCTTTTAAACTTTATGACATTGCTCTTTTTGAAGGGTCTGGACGAGTTGTTTTATATAAATGTCCCTCAGTGTTGGAGTGCATGCTTAAATTCTGATGTGGACTTTCCTGAGCACAGGTGTCCATCTCACCAGGGTGCAGATGCAGTCCATTTGCTGATTATCAGAGATATTAATATTGATTGATTGGTTAAGGTGAGGTCCATCAGATTTCTCTATTGTAAGGTGAGTAAATATAGGAGATAGGTGGGCTCAGTTCCTAACCACTTCAATAAAGCAAATATCGCAATAAAGTAAGTCATATGAGTTTTTATTTCCTAGTGCATTTAAAAATGATATTTACATTATACTGTAGTTTAAATGTGCCATAGCATTGTGTCTAAGAAAATGTACATACCTTAATTAAAAAAATATTTTATTGCTAAAAAATGCTATTACCTGACAATGCAGAGTTGCCACAAAACTTCAGTTTGTGTAAAAAGCACAGTGTCTACAAAGTGCAATAAAATGCAGCATAATAAAATGAGGTATGTCTGTAATATGTGATTCATTAAGTAACACTTTGAGATTGTGTGAATATCTGTCCTCCAACAATCTTTCACCCAGTGGTTTAGCACTCAGTGACAATTCTTCCCCGAGTCCATTATCAGTAAATTGTTGCAGATGGCAATTTTCTATCCCTATTTGTCTATATACTTTATTGACAGTCTTCAGTAACAAAGAGCTTTTGCGCCTCCCTTTTTATTTTATTTTTTAGTACTAGTAAGGACTCATGGGTCCTTAAGATAGCATTTAAGATAGCATTCCTGTCATTATCCATTCTTATGCTTGGTGATTCTGAATTTGATCACTGGGAACCCCTCCAAGCTTCAGTTGTGAGCACTGCCTTCCTTGCTGGCTAGAAAGATATTCTGGACTCATTTTGTACCTTTCCTGCCTCAGCCTTGGACTCATTAGATCCCCTTTTTCTTTTAGTGGGGAATGGTGTTTGGAATTGAAGATCTGGGTGCTAGATGTCCTAAGGGCTTCCCAGGTGGCTCAGCGGTAAAGAATCCACCTGCTAATGAGGAGACAGAAGAGACCCGGGTTTGATCCCTGGGTTGGGAAGATCCCCTGGAGAAGGAAATGGCAACCCACTCTAGTATTCTTGCCTGGGAAACCCCGTGGACTAGAGGAGCCTGATGAGCCACAGTCCATGGAGTCGGGAACAGTGAGACACGACTGAGCCTGACTAAGACTCGGTGTTTCAAGGCTCCTGAAGTCCCAGCTTCTAGGCCCTGTCAGTTCTCAGAGCTAGGAAATAGCTTTCACAAAGTCATGCGTTTATCTTGTTACCACCAAGTAATCCAAAAACTCAGTTCTTCTGTTTCCTCCCTAAGAATTTCCTCCTAAGAATTCTATTCTTAGTAGCATTGGTATATTTGCCTAATCTACATTAAACACAAACTAGTTCCATAATTCCTGTGCCAATACTACTCCCAAGCACAAGTTTTACTAAATATAGTTCAAAACTTTTATTCTTCCATATATCCCACTAAATATGTACAGAACACTGTATTTTCAAGTTACCTGAATTCTTAATTTTTCTTCTGTGTGGTTATGTTATCAAATGGATACATAGTTACATCAATGTGTTTCTGTCTATTCAATTTTAGGGTTTCCCCCACCTTAATTTTTAAATATGGAAGCTGTTAATATGGCTCAAATAGAAACCAAACACAGCTGGCCTTCCATATTTGCAGGTTCTGCCTCTCTGGATTCAACCAACCACAGATCAAGAATATTCAAGAAAAAAATTCCATAAAATCTCAAAAAGCGAAACTTGAATTTGCTGTATTCTGACAATTATTTAAATAACATCTGTGTTGTATTTGGATGGCATCACCGACTCAGTGGACATGGGTTTGGATGGATTCCGGGAGTTGGTGATGGACAGGGAGGCCCAGCAAGCTGCGGTTCACAGGGTTGCAAAGAATCGGACACGACTGGGCGACTGAACTGAACTATGTTGTCTTTACAATTATTTAAGTAGCATTTACATGGTATTAGATAGTACAAGTAATCTAGAGATGATTTAAAGTATATGAGAAGATGTGCATAGGTTACTATGCCGTTTTTTTGTAAGAGACTTTAGCATCCTCAGAATTTGGTATCCACTGGGATCCTGGAACTGATACCCTGTGGATACTGAGGGATAACCAGTTAAAAAATGCTCAGAAATTCTCTTCCATCCCTATCTGTCCCCCCGCAAGGTATCATTTGTTTGTTTTGTCTTTCCTGTTTCTTTTTGTAGCTATGAACAGATACATATGTTTGTTTCTAACTCCCTCTTTCAAACAAGAGGTAACACACTCAGTGTACCCTCTTATAGGTTGTTTTTGTCACCTAACCACATGTCTGGAAAATCATTCCATATCAGTTCATAGAAATCATCCTCATTTTTTTTTTTAACAGCTGCATAGTACTCTGTGGGATGGAGGTATATTTCATTCAGTCACTCTATGGTAGTTAGTATTTTATATAGTGTAGTCAGGGGAGGGCTCTTCAAAAGGGAAAACAGTTGAGTGTAGACTTAAAAGGAAGTGATGGAGCATGCCAGGTGACTGGGAGAGTACTATTCCAGACAGAGAGGATGGCAGCAAAAACCCTGAAATAGGTTTCAAACATTTAAGGAACTTTGAGGAGACCACCTTGCTGGAGAGTAAATAGGAAATTAAATTGTACAAATAGTCAGGGCTGGATTCTAGAGATAAATTTTTGTGAGCCCTTAAAGACTAACTTGTTAAATTCCCAGTGAAGTAGAAAGTCTCAGAGAGTTTTGAACAGGAGAGAAATTGTGATGACTTGAGTGTTTAAATGAATTATTCTGGATGTTGGGTAGAGAATAGTCCTTGCTAATGAAAAAGGAGAAGCAGGGAGACCAGTTAGGAGGCTGTGGGAACAATGACTAGCTGCGGGTGGGTAAGAAATGATGGGGTGAGGTGAGGAATAGGAACTATCAGGGTGTGTTTTGAAGGCTGGGCTGGCAGGATTCAGCAGTGGAGTGCATCAGTGGGGTAACATGTGAACAGGACCTAGGAGTGCTGGGCAAGTAGCAAGCTCAAAAATAGGAACTGTTGTTCAGTTCAGTCACTCAGTTGTGTCCAACTCTTTGCGACCCCACTAATCGCTGCACGCCAGGCCTCCCTGTCCATCACCAACTCCTGGAGTCTACCCATATCCATGTCCATTGATCTGGTGATGCCATCCAGCCATCTCATCCTCTGTTGTCCCCTTTTCCTCCTGCCCCAATCCTTCCCAGCATTAGAGTCTTTTCCGATGAGTCAATTCTTTGCATGAGGTGGCCAAAGTATTGGAGTTTCAGCTTTAACATCATTCCTTCCAAAGAACGCCCAGTACTGATCTCCTTTAGGATGGACTGGTTGGATCTTCTTGCAGTCCAAGGGACTCTCAAGAGTCTTTTCCAACATCACAGTTCAAAAGCATGAATTCTTTGGCACTCAGCTTTCTTTATAGTCCAACTCTCACATCCGTACATGACCACTGGAAAAACCATAGCCTTGACTAGACAGACCTTTGTTGGCAAAGTAACATCTCTGCTTTTAAATATGCTATCCAGGTTGGTCATAACTTTCCTTCCAAGGAGTAAGCGTCTTTTAATTTCATGGCTACAATCACCATCTGCAGTGATTGTGGAGCCCCCCAAAATAAAGTCTGACATTGTTTCCACTGTTTCCCCATCTATTTGCCATGAAGTGATGGGACCAGATGCCATGATCTTAGCTTTCTGAATGCTGAGTTTTAAGCCAACTTTTTTACTCTCCTCTTTCATTTTCATCAAGAGGCTTTTTAGTTCCTCTTCACTTTCTGCCATAAGGGTGGTGGCATCTGCATATCTGAGGTTATTGATATTTCTCCCAACAGTCTTGATTCCAGCTTGTGTTTCTTCCAGTCTGGCGTTTCTCATGATGTACTCTGCACAGAAGTTAAACAAGCAGGATGACAATATACAGCCTTGATGCACTCCTTTTCCTATTTGGAACCAGTCTGTTGTTCCATGTCCAGTTCTAACTGTTGCTTCCTGACCTGCATACAGATTTCTCAAGAGGCAGATCAGGTGGTCTGGTATTCCCATCTCTCAGAATTTTCCACAGTTTAAACAAGCAGGATGACAATATACAGCCTTGATGCACTCCTTTTCCTATTTGGAACCAGTCTGTTGTTCCATGTCCAGTTCTAACTGTTGCTTCCTGACCTGCATACAGATTTCTCAAGAGGCAGGTCAGGTGGTCTGGTATTCCCATCTCTCAGAATTTTCCACAGTTTATTGTGATCCACACAGTCAAAGGCTTTGGCATAGTCAATAAAGCAGAGGTAGATGTTTTTCTGGAACTCTCTTGCTTTTTTGATGATCCAGTGGATGTTGGCAAGTTGATCTCTGATTCCTCTGCCTTTTCTAAAACCAGCTTAAACATCTGGAAGTTCACAGTTCACGTATTGCCGAAGCATGGCTTGGAGAATTTTGAGCATTACTTTACTAGCGTGTGAGATGAGTGCAATTGTGTGGTAGTTTGAGCATTCTTTGGCATTGCCTTTCTTTGGGATTGGGATGAAAACTGACCTTTTCCAGTCCTGTGGCCACTGCTGAGTTTTCCAAATTTGCTGGCATATTGAGTGCAGCACTTTCACAGCATCATCTTTCAGGATTTGAAACAGCTCAACTGGAATTCCATCACCTCCACTAGCTTTGTTTGTAGTGATTCTTCCTAAGGCCCACTTGACTTCACATTCCAGGATGTCTGGCTCTAGGTGAGTGATCACACCATCATGATTATCTTGGTCGTGAAGATCTTTTTTGTACATTCTTCTGTGTATTCTTGCCACCTCTTCTTAATATCTTCTGTTTCTGTTAGGTCCATACTGTTTCTATCCTTTATCAAGTGCATTTTTGCATGAAATGTTCCCTTGGTATCTCTAATTTCCTTGAAGAGATCTCTAGTCTTTCCCATTCTGTTGTTTTCCTCTATTTCTTTGCATTGATTGCTGGGGAAGGCTTTCTTATCTCTCCTTGCTATTCTTTGGAACTCTGCATTCAGATGCTTATATATTTCCTTTTCTCCTTTGCTTTTTGCTTTTCTTCTTTTCACAGCTATTTGTAAGGCCTCCCCAGACGGTGATTTTGTTAGTTTGCTCTTATTAGTGGAGCTTGCCTTATTCTGCTCTTGTTGACCTAGTCTCTCCAACTAGATTTTAGATCCTTGTACACAGGAACCAAGTCATATAATGCTTAATAAAATGTCTTTTTCATTGATTTATTTTAATATTTTTTAACAGTACAGATTGTTAAATCTGAACATTAGATGGTAAAGTATTGGTCAAAATTTCTCCATTTTAAATTCGTATGTTATCTCACATTGTTGTGTGTGTGTATGCTAAGTCGCTTCAGTCATGTCCAACTCTTTGCGACCCTGTGGATTGTAGCCCACCAGGCTCCTCTGTCTATGGGATTTTTCAGGCAAGAGTACTAGAGTGGGTTGCCATGCCTTTCCCCAGGGGATCTTCCTGACCCAGGGATTGAACCTGTGGCTCCTTTGGCTCCTATATTAGCAGGTGAATTCTTTTACTGCTGAGCCACCCGGGAAGGGGAAGCTCATGTGAAACTTATTCATACACTTTGTTTGACTTAAGGTTTGGAGAGTCTATGTGTTTTTATTTAGGAAAGATAATCCAAGTCAAAATAATGTTGTGTATTCCTATTAAAAAAACCAACTAGATCCAGTATTAAAATGGGGTGGATATAATAGTTGCCATGAATTAAGCACATGCTCTGTGTCAAGTGTTGTGCTTAGAGTTTTAAGTTTCTGTTTTCATTTAATTGTTGTAGTTTTATAAGGTAGAGACTGTTAAAGAGGAGAAAAATAGTTGACATATGTTGAGTGCCATGTCAAAGTTCACACAGCAGAGAAGTAATAGAACCTGCTGGCACTTAGTCCGTGACTCAAAGTCCATGTATTCTCAACCCAAGAAGAGATTACCAACTTTCCCCCCCTGCACCATGTGACTTGCGGGATCTTTCCCCAGCCAGGGACTCAATCTGCGTCAAGGCAGTGAAAGCCTAGAATCCTAACTGCTAGGCCACTGGAAAGTCCAGATAAGCAAGTTCTTGATGATTGGTATAACCATAGTTGATCTCTTATAACATGTATATATTGCCCAATGTAATGTTGTCAAAGCCGGTAAAATGATATAAAACAGCAAATTACCAGTCACATAGATTGTATTCAACATTGTAATCTACAATGCAGGGATGGAGGAACTTTCTTTGGGCCATGGAATTAAGAATGGGGGTTTATTTGTGTATTCATTTATTAATATTTTGTCATAATTATACTGTTTTATACACCACACTTTACTCCTAAATGCTTTGGCATAAACCCAATAACATAGTATTTGTAAATTAACAATATTTTATTAATATTGAAGTTGACAATACTTTCATAATATCATTTAACTTCTCTTATTCAAATTCCTTCAGTTGTCACAAGAATGTCTTTTAAAATACCAAGATCTAATCAAATTTCACATTTTTTTCCTTTGCTGCTGTTTTATCTTTAAATGGCAACCCACTCCAGTATTCTTGTTTGGAGAATCTCATGGACTGAGGAGCCTGGTGAGCTGCAGTCCATGGGGTCACAAAGAGTTGGACACGACTGAGTGACTTTACCTACCTTACCTACCTACCTTATCTTTGACAAGTATCTTTTAGGAATTTTGAAAACGACTTACAACTTTTTTTAAAGAACTGGATCTGGGAATTTGTTTTGTTGCCCTCTTTTTACTATAATTTTTAAAAATTGAATTGTTTAATTATATACTTTATTACTGTTATTATTTTTTTCCCTTTTTTAATTGACATATTATATTAGTTTCAGGTATAAACATAGTGGGTCAATATTTTTATACATTACAAAATGATCACAATAAGTCTAGTTATCACCTGTCACCATAGAAAGTCATTACAATATTATTGGCTATATTCCCTATGCTGTATATTACATCTCCATAACTTACTTATTTTATAACTGGTAATTTGTACTTCTTCGGAGAAGACAGTGGCACCCCACTCCAGTACTCTTGCCTGGAAAATCCTATGGACGGAGGAGCCTGGTAGACTGCAGTCCATGGGGTCACTGAGGGTCGGACATGACTGAGCAACTTCACTTTCTCTTTTCACTTTCATGCATTGGAGAAGGAAATGGCAACCCACTCCAGTGTTCTTGCCTGGAGAATCCCAGGGACGGGGGAGCCTGGTGGGCTGCCGTCTGTGGGGTTGCACAGAGTCGGACACAACTGAAGCGACTTAGCAGCAGCTTGTACTTCTTAATCTCTCTCACCTATCTCACTCCCCCCTCTATCCACCTTCCTCTGGTAATTGCTAGTTTGTTCTCTGTATCTATGAGTCAGTTTGAATGTTTGTTCTTAGATTTCATATAAGTAAAATCATATGGTATTGATCTTTCCCTGTTTCACTAATTTTACTTAGCACAATACCTGCTATATCTATCCATGTTGTTGTAAAAGCCAAGATTGCATTTTTTATGAGTGAGTAATAGTCCATTGTGTTTAAATACCACATCTTCTTTATTCATTCATCTGTCTGTAGACACATAGGTTGCTTCCATATCTTGGCTATTGTGAATAATGTGGCAATGAATATTGCTGTGCATGTTTTTTATAATAAGTACTTTTTTCTTCTTTGGGTAAATTTACAGAAGTGAAATTGTTGCGTCATATGGAAGTTTCTCTTAATTTTTTGAGGAACTGCCATACTGTTTTCCATAGTGGTTGTACCGGTTTACCTTCCCACCAACAGTGCGTGAGTCTTCTTTTCACTTCATTCATGCAACTTTTGTTATTTGTTGCTCTTTTGCTGATAGCCATTCTGATAGGTGTGAGGTGGCATCTCATTGTGATTTTGATTTGTGTTTCCCTGATGATTAGTGATGCTGAGCATCTTCTCATACGCCTGTTGGCCATCTCTGCCTTCTTTGGACAATGTGTACCCAGGTCCCCTGCCTATTTTCTAATCAAGTTTTTGTTGTTAATTCCTTCTAATGTAGTTTTTAAATTCCAGTTATTGTATTCTTCAGCTTTGTCTGAATCTTTCTATTTTCTAACTCTTTGGTGAACTTCTCACACTGTTTATTCTTCTCTTGAGTTCATTGAATTACCCTAATGTCTTTGTCAGATAGATGGATTGTTTCTCTCCACTCTTTTTCCTTTGTTTGTTTTATATTTCTGTCTCCTCATCTTGCCTAATTCTCTGGGCTTTTTCTATGTAGTGAGTAGGCCGGTTATGGTTCCTGGTCTTGGAGAAGCGGCCTTGTGTAGGAGATGTCCTGTTTTCTTGTTTTTCCATCTCTTTCCCTTGTGCTTGTTGGTCCTATGCTTCTGGGGCCTGTGTTGGTGAGCTCCTAGCCCATGAGCACTCTCTCTTTCCCGTTTGGTAACTAGAACTCTGTGTTCCCGGGGTGCCCCCATACGGGCCGCATGCACCCTTTTGTTGCGGCATAGTTGAATACTGTGGGCAGCTGACTCCACTGGCTGCCAGGCCCTACCTGGTGTGGAAGCTGCTGGCCTGCTGTGGGGTGAGGCTGGGTCCCAGCATGACTTACGCTCGTGGTTTTAAATTAATACAAGCTTTGAGGGTAGGCATTGCTTTCTCTCTTTAAAAGCAGAATGTTTGCCTGCGTGCATCAGCCCTTGTTTACACAAGTTTTCTGTCTTTTGATTTCTTCTCATGTTGTTTTCTCTCGAGCACAGAAGGCTTTTTGAAGTTTTTACTGAAGGGCACAGCAGTAGCACCTTAGATTGTGCAGTTAGAGATAAAAGCTTCCATCTCAGGACTGAAGGTGAA
This sequence comes from Aepyceros melampus, assembly GCA_006408695.1. NCBI lineage: Eukaryota > Metazoa > Chordata > Mammalia > Artiodactyla > Bovidae > Aepyceros > Aepyceros melampus. The sequence continues at coordinate 39,535 of SJXQ01006781.1, read as the reverse complement.
ACCAGGATACAACCTTTTCCATTTGTTCAGACAAGTTTGAATATGAAGTGTGACTAAAATAATGATCCCGTCCCCAGAACAGGGCTGGCAGACATTCAAGCAGTTCCTCTTTGGAGATAGCCTTCGGTACCCGTCCACCAGCCTCAAAGGAGAATGTCTTATAGCTACTTTATGGGCGTGGGATTCTCTCCTTGGCCTCTTTGTTGTCTCGTTTTCAATCCCTTTCCCTTGCATTTGTTGGCCTTCTCCTGCTCAATGCTGCTTGTGCCTGTGCTGATGAGCTCTTAGCCAAGGACTGTGGGGCTCAAAATGAAACCAGTGAAAGTGAGGGCACCTCTTGCCCAGAAATACTGTAAGAAATTCATGTCTGTTCTCTGCCTGCAGTTGGAAACTGTCAGTTCAAAGGTCTGTCCTTTGTGACCTTGATCTGTTTTATCAAACGAGTATCCATCTCAGGAAACCAAATTATTCTGATAGGCTTGTTCTGAGGAAACGAACCTATTTTGGTTCCTAGTGACCTTCACTTTTTTAAAAAAATATTTATTTATTTGCCGTGTCAGGCCTTAATTGTGGCATGCAAGATCTTTGTTCTTTGTTGTGGCCTGTGGAATCTTTAGTTGAGGCATGTAAACTCTTAATTGCACGTGGGATCTAGTTCCCTGACCAGGGATTGAACCCAGGCCCCCTGCATTGGGAGCACAGAGTCTTAGCCACTGGCCCACCAGGGAATGCCCCCTAGTGACCTTCATTTTCCCTAATGCTCCCTGAATGTCTGTCAAGATCAGTGTCTGAATTTCCATCAGGCTCTCTGGTCTGTAGTTTCTGAATGTTTTTCCCAAATAACAGTTAAAAAGTAGGAAAAAAAAAAGTTTAATGTGCACATTCAGATTATAATAAGAAATCCATATTAATAAGAAACTAATAAGGCTGTCATCATAAATTTGTTGTAATAGAGTTTCTCAACTATGAGCTGAGTACTTGGAAAAAATAATAGGGATTATAAAGAAATTTTTAATGAAATAACCAATAGTGTATTGAAATACCTTTAATCAGACTTTGGTGAATAGATTTAAAAAGACTTTCAGAATCTTAAATAGCTCTAGTAAGAACCTTATTCTCTAAAGCATGCTGTAGGTACTATCCAAGACAAGAACAATCAAAGGCAAATGTGATTTTTGAGCATGATATGATGTGGGTATTTTGAAAGAGCAGGGTAATGCTGTTAAATAGAAATATAATATGAAGCAGGTAAAATTAATCTTAATATATTTTATTTAACCTTGCTGCTGCTGCTGCTAAGTTGCTTCAGTCGTGCCCGACTCTGTGCGACCCCATAGACGGCAGCCCACCAGGCTCCCCCGTCCCTGGGATTCTCCAGGCAAGAACACTGGAGTGGGTTGCCATTGTCTTCTCCATTATTTAACCTTACATACCCACAATATTTTCATTTCGACATGTAGTTGATATAAAAAATATTAATGAGAGATTTTACATTTCCCTTTTCGTACTTAATCTTCAAAGTCTGATATGTGTCTTATACTCACAATATATCTCAATTTGGACTAACCACATGCATGGGCTTATGAGCCACGTGTTGCTAGTGGCTGTTGAATTGGACTGCACAGATTGAGAAGGAAACATCCTGGGGAGAGAAGCATTCTCAAGTGCAAGAATAAGGAATAAAAAGAAGAGTATTTTAGCATGACAGGAGACAGGAAAGCTCAAAAGGAAGTTGGTTTAAAGAACAAACATCTTAATTCTGGATGAACTCATCTAGGAGACGAGAAATAGCTTGACAGCTGAGAGCACATGTGAGGCAAGTTCTGTGGAGTTTCCGGAACTGGGGAGCCTGGGGGGTTGTTGTCTGTTGGCAGGCAGGGGGCTGCAGTTTAAGTCTGAAATCAATGAAGACAGGAAGCTGTGGTGGTACAGCTAAGACCAGTAGATTTCTGCCTTTGGAAATCATGGAAACAGAGAGATCACTGATTGGGACTGGATGTAGGTGGAACTGACCAGGAGAGATCTAGGCATCTCACACTGCAGCTGACAGCACGGGCTCTGGCGCCGGCCGCCTGTGTCTGTTGCGAGCTCCGTCGTGGGCCAGCTGGGTGACTGTGGTCAGCTTCTGAACCTCTCTGAGCTCCAGTTACCTTTGAATGCTCTTCCCCATATGCTCACGCTCATTCCCTTTACTTTTTCTGGGCCCTGCTCACTTACCAGCTATAACAGTAACTTCCCTTCCCATTAGTAATCATCCTCCCCATACGCTGCTTCGTTTTTCTCAGTAGCACTTAATACCTCCTAATAAACTTTTTCATTTAATGTTTTCTTCCCCTTCCCCCACCCCCAACCCCCCCCAACAATGTAAACTCCAGGAGGGCAGGATTCTAGCTGATTTGTTCAGTGTTGTATCCTAACTGCTTAGTACAGTACCTGGGACATAGGAGGAACTCAGTAAATATTTGGTGAGTGAATAAATGAAAAGTAAGGCCTGCCTTGCAGAGTTAAGTTGAGGATTTAATGAACTTATCCATCTACCTATCTATTCACACATCTGTCTATGTCTTGGAACAAGTACCTGGCACATAGTGAGCCTTCAGTAAAAGTGCTGATGTTGCTATTGTTAAATATTATTATTGAGACTGAGCTGGTCTAGGGCTCATTTGGGTGATCTGTTGTTAATATCTAGGGCTCATTCAGTTTGAATTTATTAAGAGCTAGATTAGAGAAATGAGCTGCACTAAACTTCCTCAGATGAAGAGACTATGCTCTTCTCTTGATTATCTTTGTATCTCAAACTGTGGTGCTGGAGAAGACTCTTGAGAGTTCCTTGGACACCAAGGAGATCAAGCCAGTCAATCCTAAAGGAAATCAATCCCGAATATTCATTGGAAGGACTGATACTGAAGCTGAAGCTCCAATACTTTGGCTACCTGATGCGAGGAGCCAACTCATTGGAAAAGACCCTGATGCTGGGAGAGGTTGAGGGCAGGAGGAGAAGGGGGTGACAGAGAAGGAGATGGTTGGATGGCATCACTGACTCAATGGATATATCTCCCAGAGCTCTGGGAGATAGTGAAGGAGAGGGAAGCCTGGCATGTGCAGTCCATGGTTTCCCAAACAGTTGGACACAACTTAGCAACTGAAAAACAGCAGCATTGTATCCAGTGAGCATATTTCCTATGCCAGAACTGGGGCATGGGGCTGATGAATAGAATTTTTGTGGACTTCATAGAGCAGATTATTCAATGTCACAGTGCAAGACATTTGAGGAGGGTGGCCACTCTCTGTACTGTGAGCATGTGTGCTCATGTCTCCAGAGACTTAGTTTCCCAGCTGCCGCTGTTGCACTACCCCCAAGTGGGTGTCAATTGAAAGTTGCTGTGATGCTGAAATAAGAGGAACAAGGTCATGGCCACAGCTCTTGTCTGCTGGAGAAGTCCAGCTGCTCACTCGGGTGCAAAAATGCCCAGGCCCCTCCTAGCTCCTGGCTTGAATGAATCTTTAACTGAATTGTCGTTATGATGTCATACACACAGGGGGAAATACCAAGATTTATATGTTTGGGTACTGAAACTTTCAGGGGATTTTTTTTTCTACTCATCAAATGAATTTTTGTTTTAACTGCTAAAATCTGCAGCCATGTGGAACCTTGAAAAAATTTTAGGAAGAGAAGGAAGTATTTTATAATCATATTCTTTGTTTCTAAGAAAAAACTCCAGAAAAACACCTTTCTTCAAAATCCAGAAGACTCGTTAGCTTGTATTTAAATAATGGAAGTGAAAAAACTGCATGTCTTCAAACCTCAGACATGGTGTTAACATTGATTAAGGGCTGATGTCCTGAGTGGGTATGCTTATCTGGTGCAGTGCTCTGAAGCCCACAACACGTGTAGGTGAAACCTAGCTAAACTTGAAGGGGATGGAGAGTGGGGAGCTGATAGACCCTCCAGTCTTGCTTTGGTGCTGGAGGCAGACAGTGAGGAGGAAAGAGGTCTCTTCCGACTGCGTATGAGGGGTCCCTGGCCATTTATTCCGCAGCTTCAGTTAACTATCTCCACCTCTTCTTGCCGAGCCTTGGTTCTTCAGACAGTTTCCACAATGATATCAGTCCAGTAGCTCAGCCATATCCGACTCTTTGTGACCCCATGGACTGCAACACACCAGGCTTCCCTGTCCATCACCAACTCCTGGAGCTTGCTCAAACTCATGTCGATTGAGTTGGTGATGAGATCCAACCATCTCATCCTCTGTTGCCCCCCTCCTCCCGCCACCTTCAATCCTTTCCAGCATCAGGGTCTTGATATCCACAATGATATGGGGTTTTGAAAAATCTCAGGATTTGGGGTGACTGTTAAATTTTATGATTCTGTCAGGAAGCCTTATGTTTTGTATTACATTAAGTTATATTTAAATCAGTTTAGTTAATTCACTCAAAAAATATTTATTTATTGAATATCATTCATGTGCTGGGCAATGGGGATGCAGCAGAGATAGAGAATGACCCTGTTTTTGGGGCTGACCTGACTCAGCCCTCCACTCAGATTGGAATTAGTTGCCAACTAATTCCATAAAATTTGATTTTTATGTTCACGTAAAATTTGAGCATCAACATTTCTTGGAAACTGAGGAAATCTGGCAGTTTCCACGTGCCACACGGAGAGGAGCTGAGGAGCCCTCTCTAGATGAGCCAGACTTGCTGGGACTGTTGTCTCCACCTCTCCCTTTTGTATCACACCTGGCTCATCCATGGCCTCTCTGCTGTATTGCTGGTCTCTATTTCAGGGTTTCATTTGCCAGTTCTCAAAGGCTTCTCAGTGGCTCCTATGATTTTATGTCCTTATGACTTCTTTGTTTGCTCCTTGTTTTCTCCCTGCATGCCCCCTTTAGCTTTTCTTCCTTCCTGCATTTGACTCTCTCTCTCTTTTCCCCTTTCCCTCCTTACTTTTTTCACATGTCATATATTCCTTGCTATCATATGTGAGAAGTACAGACCCTTAGACCTTCCTTTCAACTTAGTTTCCCTTGGTCTTTAATTATGAAGCCCTGTCTTATTTCTCATTGAATATCTAAATTTTTTTTAAAGCAACAACATTATGAAACTTGGGTTTGAATTTGGGTTCCCATGTAACATTTTGAAGATCTGGGCTCATTGATTATCTTGCTCAAGCAAACCTTCTCAATTTCCTCATGTATATGAAGATGACTGTGGAACAGGGCATGGTTCTCTGAGGATCTGTCTAGCCCTCACATTCAGTGATTTGGGGACCCCTGAGTTTGTGCCTTACCTGTAGGCTTTAGCCATGTGCTTGATTCCCACCTAGAATGGTTTGACTTTCTCATTCCTGACAACTGCTGTTCCAATACATTCTAGAAACTGCATCCTGAGATGCCCTGTATCGTCAGGGTAAAGGCACTGTCTTTATAACTTTATACCATATAGCAAGCAAGTTATGAAGGGGTTTCCTAGATAGCTCAGTGATAAAGAATCTGCCTGCCAAAGCAGGAGACTCAAGAGATGCAGGTTCAGTCCCTGGGTTGGGAATATATCCTGGAAAAGGAAATGGCAACCCACTCCAGCATTCTTGCCTGGGAAATCCCACGGACAGAAGAGCCTGGCAACCCACAGTTCATGGGGTCGCAAAGAGTTGGACATGACTAACTGAGCACACACATACAGGCCAAGTGAGAAGCAGTGGCGAAGAGTCAGACTGAGTTCAAATCCAGTGCCACTGCCTAATTGGTCGGTTAATCTTTTTGTGCCTGTCTGCAAAACAGGGTTAAAACAATATCCAGCTTTGCTTCATCCAGCCTGGCATTTCACATGATGTACTCTGCATAGAAGTTATAAGCAGTGACAGTATACAGCCCTGATGTACTCTTTTCCCAATTTGAAACTAGTCCATTGTTCCATGTCCTATTCTAACTGTTGCTTCTTGACCTACGTACAAGTTTCTCAGGAGGCAGGTAAAGTGGTCTGGTATTCTCATCTCTTTAAGAATTTTCCACAGTTTGTTGTGATCCATGCAGTCAAAGGCTTTTAAAAACAATACCTGCTTAATATTGTTTTTAAGAGGATTCTCTGAATACATATTTGTAGAGCTCTTCCAACTGCCTAGCAGATAGTAAGTGCTATAGAAGTGTTTGATTAAATAAACTAAAAATAGCAGTCAACCTGAATCTCAGGACTCAAGTGAAAATGAGCAGAGGATTTTGTGGCTGGGAGTTGAGGGAGGTGGGGAGGCCCATTTCATTAACCCAATAGTTAATGGTGACCATATTTTCTAAATAAAAAATCATGTCACTTTGTCTGAAAATATTTGAGTTCCACTTTGGAATTCTAGCCCTATGAGAACTACCAAACTGGGTGTAATGATGATACTTTGTAAGACTACAAGAGTCTTTGCAGTTGGAAATTACCACTCTACATATTGGTGCTGCTGCTGTGCTAAGTCGCTTCAGTTGTGTCTGACTCTGTGCGACCCCATAGACGGCAGCCCACCAGGCTCCCCCATCCCTGGGATTCTCCAGGCGAGAACACTGGAGTGGGTTGCCATTTCCTTCTCCAATGCATGAAAGTGAAAAGTGAAAGTGAGGTCGCTCAGTCATGTCTGACTGTTAGCGACCCCATGGACTGCAGCCCACCAGGCTCCTCCATCCATGGGATTTTCCAGGCAAGAGTACTGGAGTGGGGTGCCATTGCCTCTCCACATATTGGTACATATTGGTACTAGGTACATTCATATCTTACAAAGAAAAGATCATTCAATATTCTTGAAAACAAATAAATCTCCAGTAGTTAAAAAAAATCTGTCTAGTATAGAATATCTGTTTAAGCAATCACTGATACATTTTCCCCCTCCCTCTATCTCTCTCTACTTTGCAACAGCGAGAAGGCATTCTATGCCCAGTTCTCACACAGTCTCACGGTGAATCATTGAAAGAAAAAGAAAGAAAACCCTGTTGAAAGCCTACTTCGTTTCAGCCATTATGTAGACTCTCAGTCTTATTTATTTTATTATTATTTTTTCTCTCAATCTTATTCAGACCTCAAAGCAATCTTTTCTGGGAGCCATTATGATTTTCATTTTAGGCTGAGGAAATCTAGCATGGCAGGGACTTTTAAGTATTTATCCTGGGTCCATCTGACTTGAAAGTTGGGGCCCTTTTCATTCTGCCCTCTGGGATAGTAAGGTAAGCATCCCAGTGGTCCCTTTTCTAACCACTCACTGTTATCAGCAAAGTAACCAACTCACTGCTGATTCCTTTCCTTCGCTGATGTTTGCTCATTCATTCATTTGTTCACAGTGTGTTACCTTGAGGAAAAACTCACTCTCCTTTCTCCTGTTCTTTTTCATTGGAAATTATTGTATTAGTAACTTGCTTTAGGATCAGTCTTGGAGGTGCAACAGAAAAGACTTTACTATAGGAAGGAAAGGGTAGACTAGCCTCTGCAAATGTGATGATTCCAAATCTGTAGCTTCCCCTGTGAGCCCCAGACCTGCGGACCCAGGACAGCTCCATGTGGCTGTCTTATCAGTCCTTATGCTTAGCATCCGTCAGTCAGTTGATGGCTGGGTAAGGACGGGAGAGGAGCGATGATGAAGCAGGTAGAGGAAGCAATGCCTCCAAGAAGGCAGGCCCTCAGTCAGGAAGGTGCTTGACATGTAGGAGGAAATAAAGGCAATTCCGAATGGCTGGAAGGAAGAGAGCAAGAGGGGAACGGATGGGAAATGAGTCTGGAGAGGCAGACAGGGATCAGATCACAGTGTCTGGCCCTTGTGAGTGAGTGAGGGGCTGGGCCAGGTCAGGTCTGTTCTGGTCCCTGTCTGCTCATCTGTGATACAGAACTAGCAACACGACTGCACTGGAATGTAGAGAGGATTAAAAAGGGACACAAGAGTACGTGAACATGTAATGGCAGATGGTAAGCACTCAATAACATTTTCTTTCATTTTTCTTAGTTCCCTGTCATTGCACCTGTGAAATGCTGGTGATTTAATCATGGGGATTTCTTTCAACTCAAAATGACTGTGATTTTTTCCTCAACTGGTCTCCCCATTTTCCACCATTAGCTCCATTTCTTTTCTTTTTCCTGTGCTCAAGCCCGGGAAACATCCCCCTGCCTCACGCCCCCCGCCCCACCCCTGAAAAGACAGAAGCCAGCATTATGCAGCCAGGAAGAAGCGATTAAACTCAGACCTCTTCTGTTCCTCCACCACCCTTCTTACTCTCATCCATTTATTCATTTACAAGACATTTCCAGCCTCCGCTATTGTGTGTGAATAGACTCTCACACCTCAAATCTTACTCCTGTTCATGCCTTTTCACGGGCTCTGGTTGGGTGGGAGAAATAGTACTTGACCAAGAAAGCCCACAGTTGGTCTATTTAATATTTTTTATTTCTCTTGTACTTTTTCAGTTATTCTGATTGCGCCTCCAAAAATTTCAATCAGTGAAGTTTTAATTTGTCTTGAATGTCTTTCACTTACAGCTGCTTTTCTCTCTTAAGAAAGTCAAGTCTGGAGCAAGATGTTTTTAAGCCTGTTTTGGGGTATCAAGAATATCCCAATCTAATAGTGATAGTCAATGTTTGCCAACTGGATTGATGTGGAGGAGGCAGGAGGCTCTGATTTGAAGCATGCGTCAGTTTCTTTGCTGTAAATACTCCCACTGTGGTGGATCTCAAGCTATCAACCAGACTTCACTGAATGCAGCCCTGCAGGGATACCTACAGTTGGCTCCGAAGTGCCATTGCGCTCAATCCTTGAGACCTTAAACTTCATCACATCCCCCAACTTTCTTCTTAGTCATTCTGATTTCATTTAGTGGTCAGCCAAGAAAGAGACCTGACAGTCATAATTAACTCCTCTCATCCAATCACTAAACCCTGTTCATTTCTCTCTCAAACGTCAAGTCTGTCCACTTGTCCATTCCCACTGCCAGCAGCCTAGTCTGATCTGCCGATCTGCCATTCTTTCATTGCTACCCCACTGACCTATTTTCTGGCTTCTCTGCCTTCACACTTGCTCATCAACCAGCGTCCACCCTGTAGACAAAGTCAGCCTGCTGAAATTTAAATTATATCATGCCAGTCTTCTGTTTAAAACCTTTCCATGACTTTCCCTTGCAGTTACAATAAATTCCAAATCCTTAGCTTATCTTGCCTGACTCCGCCCAGCCCCTCATTCCCAGACTCCGTGATCTGGCCCCTGGCTGCCTCTCCAGCCTCATTGCCCACCCATTCCCCTGCCTTGCTCTCTTCCAGCCATTTGGAACTGCTTTTATTTCCTCCAACAAGCCAAGCACGTTCCTGACTCATCTCTCCTACCCCTCCTCTTATCTCGCTGACTCCTCTATCTTCCAGTGCTTTGTTATCCTGTGTCAGGTCAGCATGATCTTCTGGGAAAGGCCCTTGACTGGGTGGTTCTCCTTGCCTGCTCAGTGTCTTCTCCCTTGAGAGCCTGGAGCAATACCTGTCTTGTTTGCCACCCTTTTCCCAGCATGGCCCAAGTACCTGGCATGTAGTTGGTGTGAAAGTAAAAGTTGCTCAGTCGTGCCCAACTTTTTGTGACCCTGTGGACTACACATTCCATGGAATTCTCCAGGCCAGAATACTGGAGTAGGTAGCCTTTCCCTTCTCCGAGGATCTTCTCAACCGAGGAATTGAATCCGGGTCTCCTGCATTGCAGGTGGCTTCTTTACCAGCTAAACCACCTGTGGTGCTCCAGAAATGTTGAATCCATTTCTTGGATTTGGGCAGACCCCAGTTCCCTATTTTTTTTTTTCAAATTTATTTATTTATTTTACTTTTGCTATGCTGGGTTTTCATGGCTGGGCGCCAGCTTTCTCTAGTGTGGTGTGCAGAAGCTACTCTTCATTGCAGTGAGCAGGCTCATTGTGGTGACTTCTCTTGCTGTGGAGCACAAGTGAAGTGAAGTCGCTCAGTCGTGTCGGACTCTTTGCGACCCCTCCAGGCTCCTCCCTCCATGGGATTCTCCAGGCAAGAACACTGGAGTGGGTTGCCATTTCCTTCTCCAGGGGATCTTCCCGACCCAGGGATCGAACCCAGGTTTCCCACATTGCAGGCAGACGCTTTAACCTCTGAGCCACCAGGGAGGGAGCCTAAGGCTCTAGGCAAATGGGCTTAGTAGTTGCCTCGCATGGGCTTAGCTGCCCTGTACTGTGTAGGAATCTTCTCGGACCACAGATCGAACCTGTGTCCCCTTGCATTGCTGGGTGGATTCTCACCCACTGGACCACCAAGGAAGGGCCCCCCACCCCGTTTCCCATTAAAGAATAAACTCTACAGGGTTAAGCATGTTCTACTTCCTGTACTTTTTATCAGCAGTTTATCAGCTTTGTACAAAAAGTAGCTAATGAATAATTTTTACCACTAAACTTAATCATTTTCCCTTGAAAAAGGCATCTTGGAAGACAGTTTCCTATTTTTGATCAAGTCATATTATTTTTCCTAATCAATTTCTTTTTTTTTTTCTCTCTAGATTTCATCAGCTGTTCCCAAGATATTTATGAGCTATGAATGGGAATGTAACCTTTCACGTTTCAAAGTTTCAACCGTTTACAGAGATTATATGGAAGAAGGGGAAGGATAAAGTTGTAGAATGGGATCAAAAATCTGAAGTCGAAGCTTTTCAGTCTTTTATAAATAGAGTTCATTTAGACATTGAGTCAGGTAACCTCACCATCACCAAGTTAACAAAATCAGATGAAGATGTGTATACAATTGAATCCCCAAGTGTTAAACAGAGCACCGAGTTCTCCCTCAGAGTGATTGGTGAGTATCCATAAATTTGTTCAAGTAGCAAATTTCCAAGTATTTTAAGAGACGAATAGTAACCAATGGTTTATGTGAAATAAAACAATGAGTTATATCACGTGTTGTCAGGGTTTTTCTCTCTGTCTGGTGCCCAGGAGCCAGTTTTAGCTCCCTGTCATCTTTGAGAGAGCAGCACAAGCTGGCCACAGCTGCTGGCAGCATCCCTTGTCTTGCAGGAAATGTTCTGAAAAAGGGTGTGGTGGCAACATGAACTCAGAACTCTTTGAACACCTGTGAATTGGAGTTCCTGCTTCCTCCTGCACCCTATACATGTGGTGGCATTTTATTCTCCCTCCTCTTATCACTTTAAATTGGAACTGGGGATAGGATTCAGGTTCCTCTGTGCTTCTCATGAGTGCTTCTTGGTTATTCTCTTTCCCTCATCTCTAAAGCACTTGCTTTGTTACAGGCTTCCAGAGGCTGATGGCTACACCTACATGTTTGTTTTTTTCCTCCAGTTTTATTGAGAAATAATTAACATTCACCACTGTACAAGTTTAAGGCATACAGCATGGTGGTTTGATTTACATGTATTGTGAAATGATTATCACAGTAGGTTCAGCTAACATTCATCTTCCCTTGCTGTTCTCAAATGTCCTGGTAATGCTTTGTCTCATAGCTGCCTTTTCTGTGCTGCAGCATAGCACAGCTCAACCCATTCCCATCTTTCCCCTCTGATGCATCACAGTTTCCACTCATCTTATCCGAGGTGTGAGATAGTTCTAGGCCTACTTCCTCTAGGTTAAAGGCTGTCTTAGGAAGATCCAGCCAGTGACAAAGTGTGTAAGATGGTTTCCAGGGGGTGAAGTAGAGACAGAGTGCAATATAACAGTTCAAGTCTGAGCTCCCTACCTCCTGTTTGTGGTGGTCTCAGTGGAACAGGATATGATGACTAACTGGAGGAACAGCTATCACTCACCAGTTCAACTCCTGAGTGTTGGTGACATTGGAAGGAAGACCGAATTTCTCTCTTGGTCACCATTGTAACTTCAGAGCCTAGCAAAGGACTTAAATAGGTAATAGGTACTCAACAGATATGGAAGCAGTTGATCTGGATGGTGGGATGTACAACTAATAGAAATGGGTGCCCTCAGACTGGGTGACTGGTTTGTCCAGGAGATTATGCACTCCTTTTAGATAAGGGAAGTTTGTTAAGGTGTGCAGACATCCCATTAGAACCAGTTGATGCCATTGAAGAAACAGAATCTTTAAAACCTGCAAGTTGGGGATCTGGCAGTTTAGAGGGCAAACGAATGAAAAGATTTGCTCAGAATTTAAATTAGAATTGAATGCTTCTTAAGAGCCCCTTTATAGAGTTTATAAACCTGAGCTCAAAACAATTTCTCTTTTTGAAACTTCATGAAATGTTTAAAAATATAATTTAAAAATAATTAAAACTTTAAAATTGCCTGCTAACTCAACAGTGGTGCTTGATTCTGATAATTAAGCCAAGTGGACAGTTCTTAGGAAGCTCAGCAAAGGCCTGGGGAGGTGTAAAATGCAGGGCGTGTGAGTTTCAATCAGGAAGCAGTGAGTAATATTGGCATCAACTGGTTCTAATGGGATGCCTGCACACCTTAACAAGCTTCCCTTATCTAAGAGGAGTTCATAATCTCCTGGACAAACCAGTCACCCAGTCTGAGGGCACCCATTTCTATCAATTGTACATCCCACCATCCATATCAATTGCTTCCATATTAAATGTGTCGACTTCAAGTTCTGGTTTGGGAATCTGGGTTTAGCCTGTGGCAGTCAAGAGCCTGGGGAAGGAATTGGCAGTCCACTCCAGTATTCTTGCCTGGAGAATCCCATGGATAGGGGAGCCTGGCGGGCTGCTGTCCATGGGATCGCACAGAGTCAGATACAACTGAAGCGACTTAGCATGTGTACATGCATTGGAGAAGGAAATGGCAACCCACTCCAGTATCCTTGCCTGGAGAATCCCAGGGATGGAAGAGCCTGGTGGGCTGCCATCTATGGGGTCGTGCAGAGTCGGACACAACTGAAGCGACTTAGCAGCAGCAGCAGTCAAGAGCCATTGTGTCTCATACTGGAGCAGAGAAGTGCCTTAATGAAATGTATTTTTGGAAGGTTAATCAGATGATAGCAACTTATGGTGGATTAGGAAGAGGAGATCCCAGGTTGGAAGCTATCATGATCATCCTGCTAGACAGAGGTGTTGGTAGCAGGTGTTTGGAAAGGAAAGAACCAGAAGGTATTTCCAAGTTAGAATTAATAAAATTTAGATTTTGGTTATAAAAATATACATCTGAATGTCAAAATGATTAGTCACACTTTATTTTTTTTTTTTAGAAATGAGGAAGTCGTACTTCCATGAGGGTTTGTTAAGACTAAAGTAATAAGGCTCAGTAGCCTTCCGGAGACACCAGAACCTTTCAGAAAAGATATTTTAGACAAGGGGATTTCCTGGTACCTCCTGAGTTCAGGGCATCTTTATGTTTTTCTAGAAGTGAACATCTGGCTTTCCTCCTTCCTTCAAAGTCCCCTTAAAATTGCTACCATCAATGTTTCATAGTTCTTCCCCATCCTCTTACAACCTTTATTGCATGGGGGCTGGTAATGTTCATATAAATAGGATTAACTGCTCTGTCCTTAACAAATCTGGATTGGTATATGACTTTTTATTAAGGAGTATGTATGAAAATATAGAAATGTCACCAGATATGTGTAAGAAATTCTCATTTCTTACAGAATAGTGAGCTCTTAATTCATTAACTATATCAATTAACTAAGTTGTCCCTGGATGACGTAGGCACATTTCTTGCTGGTTGTTTAAGGGACAGATGTAACTAATGTTTGTTAGATTATAGATGCGGTAAGTCCTGTGGGCAGCGAGACATTGGCTGAGTGTAGTCAGTCGCTCAGTCATGTCTGACTCTTTGTGACCTCATGGACTGTAGCCTGCCAGGCTTCTCTGTCCTTGGGCTTCTCCAGGCAAGAGTACTGGAGTGGGTTGCCATTTTCTCCACTAGAGGATCTTTCCCACCCAAGGACTGAACCCATATCTCACGTCTCCTGCATTGGCAGGAGGGTTCTTCACCACTAGTGCCACCTGGAAAGACCCAACATTGGCTGAACTAGATCAGTAAACTAGAATCTGTAACAGAACATGGTGAACTTTTCATCTTCCGAAGTAAAACTCTGTGCCCATTAAACACTAATTCCCCCTTCCCAACTGTCTCCCTGTTCCCTGGTAACCATCACTCCATTTTCTGTCTCTTTAAGTATTTGGCTACTCTAAAAACCTCCTAAAGGTGGAATTGCACAAGATTTGTTTTTTCATGACTGGCCTTCAAGACTCATCCCTGTGGTGGCATGTGTCTGAGTTTCGTCTCTTTTAAGGCTGACTGCAAATGTGATTTTGAATGATCATGGTTAGGATGGTCTGTGGTTTTCCAGTAGACCATGGAATTCTGAAGTGATTGTTAGAAGAGGCTCCAGGTAGACTCCTTGAGTGCTGGCTTCAGCTGTCATTTCTGCTCAGGACCTGTTCTTGGCCAAATCGTGAAGCATGGCTTCTGGGCCTTCCCAGCGTCCCCTCACCTTCCTCATCCCTTTGCCCTTGAATGCACGCTTTACTGATGTCTGTTTCTGCCACGACTCACCATGTGTCACCCTGCTTACTGATAGCAGGTACTCTGCAGTGAATACACACTCGTGTGTGGTGTGTGTGTGTACGAGTTCTTTTAACAAAAGAACAAACCTTAAGACAGCATGTAATGAATAATATGAGCTAGATTAAACCTAAAACTTGAAGAAGCCCCAGGCAGAAAGGAAAGTCATGTATGACTCGGGTCTAACAAGACAGGCTGGGTGTTTTATTTAACTGAGCCAGAAATAACTCAGAAGGAGAAGACAAGGGCAAGATGAGTTGTACATATCTGTTTTTTAGATTATGAGTTGGAGCTTGGGTTCCTTTGTCTTAGAAGATATTTTAAGTGACAGTATAGTATCGCATCATCTTGATGGACTTGACTTTGCTTTTTAGTATTTCCAAGGTATTGAAATTTTATTACCCACATGCAACTTATAAGATATTGAAATTTTATTATCCAAATGTGTCCATGACCAATTTTTCTATATTTGATATAGTTTTACATTTTTTCTCAAATCTCTTATGATTGGTTTTAGGTGGAAAGGAGAGATGCAAGAAGGTGTATGAATTAATAAATAAACCAGTGATTGATACGGTCAGCTGATTAGCTTTGAGGCTTTAGAGAGAAATGATGGTGCATCATGACTTGTGTCTTACTCATCCTCAAAGGCCCACCTGCCTTCGCCAGTAGCAGGCGTTTCCAGAAGAAACCTGGGGGTGATGCCTCTAGGCTGGCAGGCATGTGACACGTGCCACACCCTCCTCTACCTCTGAGTGGGGCCAGCCCACAGTACAGCTCCTCAGAACCTTGAGCAAACTCACTTGAGTCAGATGTCTTGGAAGTCAGCCTTTTTCAGATTTTAGAAAGGTGGCATAAATGATCTCCTCTGTGTGTGTGAGGAAGCACTTCACTCAGTGAATGGGGAGCACGTTATACTCAAGCAGGTATTTTTAGTAAAACATAACAAATATTTGGGAACAATCATTTGACTTTCAGACATCTTTGGATTTCAGAGTTGAGGATAAGGGATTCGGGGCCCGTTTCTGCACTGAATTTGAGCAGGTAGATCTGATCCAGAAGAAAAGAGAATTTTCTCCCCTTGGTGCTCAAGGAGTGGTCTGCTTATCTTTTCAAGCTCATAAGGAAGTTGGGAATTCTTTGTGAATTTGTGGATGAGGAGTTTAAATTTATTCTTTCTGTACTAAACATCCCTTCCCCCTCCCACCCCCCAGGACCTCTTCCACCACCGGTAGCCTCTTGCTTCTTGACTGATAGTGGAAACATTACTCTCACCTGCGAGATCCCGGAACGTGATGACAAACAGATCAACGACAGTGACCTCATACAGTATTTGTGGGAATGCCCACCAGCAATACAGTGCCACCGTGGCTCGATTACGTCTGAAGCGTATGTCTCAGAGAAAAGTGATCTTTCACAGAATGCTCAATGTGTCGTTAGCAATCCGTTATTCAGAACATCAGCTTCCATCTCTTTGTCAACCTGTGTGCCAGCAGGTGAGTAAGTGCCTGCATGGGTTATGGTAGAGGTCTTATATACAAATGGGGTTCACGGACCACTGGTGATTCATGAATTTCACACCACAGATTAGTGGCTAACTTTCACTTCACAGATTTGAAACATAAAATGAGTTGCAGTTTTCACAGATACTTTAAAAATTTTTTTGTTTGTTTGGCTACACAGAGTCTTAGTTGCAGAATGTGGAATCTTTAGTTGCGGCATATGGAATCTTTAATTGCAGTATTCGAACTCTTACTTGCAGCACGTGGGATCTAGTTCCCTGAACAGAGGTTGAACCCAGACCCCCTGCACAGGGAGCGCAGAGTCCTAGCCATTGAACTACCAGGGAAGTCCCACTTTTTTTTTTAGACATAAATCTAGTATTTTTTAGTACTTTGTGTCAAGCACCATTCTAATACGTATGTTATTTCTGTTCCCACACAATCTAATAATTATCCTTATTTTATGGTGGAAACCAAGATGTGATTGGGAGTTTAAGGTGCTTGTCCAAAGCCACAAACCTGTAAGTGGTAGGACCTGGTTTTGAAATCAGGCCATCCAGCTTCAGAGTCCATTCTCTTAATTACTCATACTTATTCACTGCTTCCTAATATTCTTCATAACCATTATGTTCTTCAAGTTTGCACATGTGCCACAAGAAAGTGCATTCAGTATGCTTGTATAGGCTAATCTTGATTAATAGCGTGGCAATCTGCCTCAGCTATGGTCTTTTTATGTTGCTTAAGTATCATGTATATTTGTAATTTACAGTTCTCCTTATCTATTTTTTTATATTGTACCTCCAGTTTACAAACAGAAGAATCAGTAATTTGAAAGTGGTTCATTAAAGCCTAAGAGATGAAATGTATAGTTAATACTGTATTTCAGGATAATATCACAATTGTAAAGTGTGGATTGGATTCTAGGGCAGACAAGAGAATATGTGAGTCTCCTTAAGCTGGGACAGGGTGATTCTGTGCATAATTTTTTTTCTAAACAAATGAAACAGAAAAAGGCAAAAAATGAATATAATGATGTTGGTTTGTAAAGTGGCCCACTGGTCATAACTCTTCATGAAGGGCAAGGAGAGACTGAAGAAGAAGGCAGCCACTCCAGATTAGTGGTGGCAGGTTTAATAAGCAAAGAAGCTTACTTAGGAGGCTTGTCTTGGGTGATCTCAAGAGGAATAGACCTCTGTGTCTGCCTGCCAAATTTTAGAACTCATGTAGAGATCACGATTCAGTCACATAGACCATCCTGATGGTCTCACAACTCTTGACGTTCTCTCTGTAAGGCTGCATCCTTAAAAACAGTTCGCATGGTGGGACTAGCTCGGAGCATGTACATTTCAAGCACAGGAGTGGTTGTGCTGGGCCTCTGATGGCCTGGGTCCAGTTCTCCAGTCAGCTTACAGTCACATCCTTTTAATGATATCTTCCAACAAATGAATATGAACAAATTTGAATTTTATTTGGCTCCTAGGCCATTCTCCCTAAGTCTCCCACATATTGAACTTTTAAAAAACTTTTCAGATAATGATATAAAGCCATTAAGGTTATGATATCATTTTCAGACAAAGCAGTGTGACTTCTCCAGTAAAACAAACAAATGCTTCCAGAAAAAGTATGAAATGGCTTCCAATTCGTAACTGATAGATTGGGTCTCTAAAAACAGAGGAAAGACCAAGCCCACAGAGGTGTCTTTCTTTCGAAGATTTGTACAAGTAACACAATTGCCAAGAATATTTAAAAACTGTTTGCAGAGTTAATGACAGTTGTTATACTTAGAGCAAACATTCCTTCGTTACTTCCACTTATCGGGTTTTGCATAATACTCAGGGCGTACGGCGTGGAAATGCAGTTTGTGTGCTTTACACTGAGAAGAAACAAAACCAATGCACTCTTGGCTTTGACATGTGTGCAGTGTGCACAACCGACAAGGAGGAAGAAGTTGACTGTCTACAGAGTGAGCAAGCAAGCTGAAATCTTGAAAAGCTTCAGGTGTTCAGAGAGTCAATATATTTGAAGGAAGTCAGTTCAGTTCAGTCGCTCAGTCGTGTCCGACTCTTTGCAACCCCATGAATCACAGCACGCCAGGCCTCTCTGTCCATCACCAACTCCCAGAGTCCACCCAAACTCGTGTCCATTGAGTCGGTGATGCCATCCAGCCATCTCATCCTCTGTTGTCCCCTTCTCCTCCTGCCCCCAATCTGTCCCAGCATCAGTGTCTTTTCAAATGAGTCAGCTCTTCGCATCAGGTGGCCAAAGGAAATAATTCTATTACCTTTGAAATATTGAAGGAAATATTATTATTACTATTATTGAAGGAAAGAATTTCTAAATAAAATCCTTTATAGAATTATGTGGGATATTTTAAGATTTTTAAGCATTTTTCCCTCTCACAGTTTTCATTTAACCTTTGCCCTTAGAATTGAATGCTCAAGTAAGATGCTTTTCCCTGTTGATACTTTGAGAAAAGATTGTCACAATAGCATCCCTTTCATTGATACAAAATTTGTTGTTACATTGTGTCCAACTCTTTGCCACCCCATGGACTGTAGCATACCAGGTTCCTCTGTCCCCTACTATCTCCCAGAGTTTGCTCAAATTCATGCCCATTGAGTTGGTGATGCCACTAACTATCTCATCTTCTTTTGCCCCCTTCTCTTTTTGCCTTCAGTCTTTTCCCAGCATCAGTCTTTTCCAATGAGCTGACTCTTTACATCGGGTAACCAAGTGTTGGAGCTTGTTTCAGCAACAGTCATTCCAGTGAAAATTCGGGGTTGATTTCCTTTAGGATTGACTGGTTTGATCTTGCAGTCCAAGGGACTCTCAAGTGTCCTCTTTCAGCACCACAATTCAAAAGTATCAATTCTTTGGCACTCAGCCTTTATATATGTATCTAATTCACTGTGCTGTATCCCTGAAACTAACACAATATTTTAAGTTAACTATAATTGAAAGCAAGGGTAAATGATTAACTTTTCTCAACTAAAGAAGGTAATAATAATAATTGAAGGTAGGCAGCCTTGGGCACATTGCTGCTTTATGCAATTGTCAGAAACCCAAGTACGGTCTGGCTCCTGCCACCTCCCCTGCCGTCTCAGGAATGGGACCCAGGGAGGGAAAATAGTCTGTCTTAACCCTTCCAGGGAGACTTTTGAGAAATTGCACACAAGCCTTCTTGCATCTCATTGCCCAAAACTTGTCACATGGTTAAACCTCACTACAAGAAAGGCTGAGAAACTGATTTTTTAGGTGAGTGGCAGTATGCCCAGCTGCAAATCTGAATTCTTTTACTAAAGAGGAGAGAATAGGTATGTGGGGCAACTTAACAGTTCCTAACCAGGGACCTCTCAAATCAAACCAGTGCCGATTCATTCTACCCAACCTGTGCTCCAACTAAGAGGAAAGGGTGTGTGTTCATATTCTCATTCATTCATTCATTTTCTATCTCCTCTTCCCTTTCCTCCCCTCCCCTCCTCTCCCCTGTCTCTTATCAATGTTGTATTTGCTGTTAATGACCCTACCCTCTCCCTTAGCAATGTGTGGTGATTGTTTTGCCATATCCTCTGTGTTCTGCCTTTAGATTTTTGGTAGGTGGATAGAGTCCACCTGATGAACCATCATTATTTTCTGTTGTGAACACTTTGGTTGTTTTATCTTTTTGATACTGTAAGACTGTAGTAAATATCTTTGTGCCTTTTTTGGAGGGAGAAGAGAGGCACATCACTGACTCTGTCTGTAGGTTAGGATCTAGAGATGGAACTGCAGAATCAAAGGACATTAGTACAGATTCCAATAGGTTAATGGTAATAGCTAACAGGCTTCCCAGGTGATGCACCTTTAAAGAATCCACCTGCTGCCAATGCAGGAGACTCAGGTTCAATCCCTGGGTTGGGAAAATCCCTTGGAGAAGGAAATGGCAACCCAGTCCGGTACTCTTGCCTGGGAAATCCCATGGACTGAGGAACCTGGTGGACTGCAGTCTATATGGTCACAAAGAGTTGGACATGACTGAGCAACTGAGCACACAATAACTAATCACGGTTCTTACATGTATTGATTCAATTAATGCTCACAGTTGCCCTAGGAGGCATATTTATCAGGTCAAGAGAAACCTGCATCTCTGAAACATTAGATCACTCACTGATCCAGCGTTGTGGCAGTGATTCAGTGAGACTGTAGGCATATCATTTAGCACAGTGTCAGCTGCTCTGGGGTAAACATTTCGAAGGCTTGCTGTGCACGGCTGCCACATTGCCCTGCCAAGCACACGATGCCACGTTGTGCTGCCAGTGGCAGCAGGATGGGATGGCCAAATAGTGAAATATTTGCTGCTTTTAATAAAAAGCATTGGACCTGATATGTATCAACCTTGTGCATATAAATTTATTTAGAATCATGGTCAGTTCTCTTTATTCACAGTGAAAGTGAAGTGAGTCACTCAGTCATATCCGACACTTTGCGACCCCATGGACTGTCCATGGAATTCTTCAGGCCAGAAGACTGGAGTGGGTAGCCTATCCCTTCTCCAGGGGATCTTCCCAACCCAGGAATTGAACTGGGGTCTCCCGCATTACAGGCGGATTCTTGACCAACTGAGCTATAGGGAAGCCACTTATTCACATGGTTGTGTTTTATTAAGTCACTGTGAACACAGAATTAGTAAATATTGAACCATTCCTCCCAGAGGAGATATAGGGTTAGGTTCCTGCAAGTCTCTGGCCACATGTTTGAAAAAGAGTCTGTATAGAGCCTTGTTTTACGTGTGTTTCTGTAAAGACACATTATTTAATATATGTGACTAGTGCATGAATGGTGAAATTCACAGCCAGCAGGACCATAACTGATGACTAAACGAAGCTTATCTAACATGTATATTCTTTCTATGACACACACAGCTTGTGCTTGGGAAATACTGTGTGTCTTATAGAGAGAATACACGTGTTAAATAAGCTTCATTTAAGCATCAATTATGGTTCTTCTGGCATTTCAGCACTGTTTTTGAGGGCCAGTTTAGACAGTGAAATAAGCAACAAAAAAAGCACAAAATGTGGAACATTGGCACTAAAGAGATCACAAATAGTATCGTGTCTACAGTACAAGGTCCAAAATATGAGGGCAGAGTTTTGCCTTGAACCTCAGTTGGGAACAACAGTTTTCAACATTTTGTTGCCTGTGTCAGCGTATGACTATGAAAATACTGCAGGTATTGGTTTGAGGAATACAAATAAATTTTAGTGAATAGGTAAATCGCAAATATGAAATCTGCATATAAGGAGGATCAGCTGTATCTGTTTTGGTCAGTTCAGCTAATTGTATTTCTCTTTTTTTTCCAGATAATTTAAGGCATAGGTATGTGCTTTTTGCCATACTGCCAGCAGTAATATGTGGCTTGCTGTTTTTAAAATGTATGTATACTTTTTTCCTTAAAAAAAAGTTTTCAAATGGGAATTGGTTTTTCAAAGGCCAGAAAATGATTAATTTAAAGATGAAAACAAAGTTTGACATTTTAGTTGTTTCACAAAACCTTTTTTGTTGTATTTGTTGGCTGGGGTTCCCTGAGAGTCTGCATTTTCCTGAGGCAGTAGGAATCCTTAGGCCATAGAGAGCATTACAGGAGTGGGAACACAGCCAATAACACTTGGGGCCATTCCACAGCCTCCTGTCTATGGTCTGCCTCAACGTACATTACACTTCTGGTCTCCAAGCCAGACTTTGCAAAAAAAAACAAAACTCTTACTCTTGGCTGCTGTGGTCATAATTCCCATGACTTACAGTCCAGAAGCAAGTCCGAGGAAGAAGGAGTTTTTATTGAGTCAGGTGATGTGGAGAGGGTAAAGCTGACATGGTATTACCTGTATTGCCTTCCTCAGTCTCCTGAGATCTCGGACCAATCCAGAAGGCAACCCATATGCCCTGGAGAACTGGTGACCCTGTACCAGCCTATTCTTTCCTGAAGACAAGAAACCCCTCCTTAAGTCCTAGAGGATGCTGACCAGTCTGTAAATTTCAGACTAGGGGGTTCTTGAAGCCCTAACAGTTTCTATATCAGCCTTCGCCAAGAGGAAATTGACAGTTTGTCGCTCCCATAGGGATTGTTGAAGAGTAAGCTTTCCACAAGGTGAAGGCATCCTGGATCCAGGTCATTTCATACTTGTGTCTTGAATCAAGTTCACAAACTAGATTTCAGTTTCCCTAGACCTGCACTGTTCAGTACAGTGGGTACTAGCCACATGTAATAATCTAAATGTACAATTTAATCAATGAAGATTAAACAAAATTTAAAACTTAGTTCCTCAGTCATACTAGCCACATTTCAGGTGCTCACAGATGGCTAGTGGCTACCATGTTAAACCAAATAGAGAACAATTCCATCACTTTAGAAAGTTCTATTACAGGCCAGTACTGACCTAGTCTGTTTTGGGGTATTGGCCCTAGAATGTGATTTCCCAAAGATACCATTTCTATATTTTAGGTTTCAAATACCATGAAGATCTCTAAGTAATCAACTGTCAGTCAACTGAATCTCCTCTAACCAAGTTATAAAAAAATCAGCTGAAGAAGGTTTTAAGGCATCATTACCAATAAGTAAAACATCAAGGAACTCAAGTGTTCTTTTAAAAAGTTATTTTTAATCCCCAAATAGCAGTAGTATAGTTAATAATCTCTCTAACAGATTGGTACCCAGAAACCAAAATAATTTTCTACTCATATTTTTTTTGGGGGGTTGGGGGTAAAATGTCTACGATCACAACTCCTGAGCCTAAAACAAGAGCCCAGTGTACTCATATAACTCCAAAACAATTGACTGACTTATTAAACAAACAAAAACAAACCTTTATTCAATGGAAGGAAACTTACCCCAGTGGTCAATACTGATAGCACCATATATTCCCCCCCAAAAAGTAACAAATAATTACTTCAGCAACCATCTCAATCCTAAAGCCATTAATTGGAAAGATGAGGTATTTGGCATGGAGCCATCAAAACGGGAGAGAGTTGAATGTAAACAGCTCCATCAGCTAGTTGTGGTTGACATTTTTACAAGCTCATTCAACCTTGTGGACTCAGCTGCTGGGTTATTAGCATGGCTCCAGGCTAACTGGTGCCTTTGATGAGTAGGAAACTGAGGGATACATGTGAGACCATATCTTAACATCCAAACTGGTGCTGTCCAAAATAGTAGCCACATGTGGCTTTTCAAACAGTTAAATAGGAGAGTCCAAACTGAGATGTGCCATCAGTATAAAATAAACACTAGAGTTGTAGGACTTCTTATTTAAAAAGGAATGTAAAGTATCTCATTAATAATGTTTATGCTGATTATATGTTACAGTAATATTTTTGATATGTTGGGCTAGTTAATAAAATTAATTTCATCCATTTCTTTTTACTGTATCATGTGGCTAGTAAGCATGTATAAGTACTTATGTGGCTCACATTATATCCCCATTGGGCAGCGCTGGTCCAGAATATTCTAGCCTTCCCTCCATCTTTAGCTTCATGCAAAGTTACTATAGAAAAAAACATTCATCAACAGTTTTTGTTTTTCTGTCATCTGATGATCAATTTTTGAACAACTCTTTAGCTCAACTCAGTAGCCAATTTGATGTGAGCATTTAGGAGAGTAGGAAAGACCAGCTCGAGAGGGCTGTGTTCTTGAGTTTTCCCAGTTCAGGCCTCTAGCCAGCAACCCCACATTTCAGCTTTATTTTTCTCAGCTTGTTAATTGAGACAAAAATGTCTTCATTTGTAGGTTTTCTGGGACGTCGTAGCCAACGAAACTCAGGGACCTAGGTAAGTAACCCATAGACTGCTCAGTGGGCACGTTATGTATCATTATTAAAAGCAGAAGAACCCCCATGTAGAGGGCCTGTTCCTTGGGGACCCAGGTTCTACTTATCTGTCAGTTAGTTGCCTTGAACAGTGATAAGTAATATCAGCAGATTACTCACCACAGTTCATTAAGCACCAACCAGTCACTTTCCATGTAATATCTCATTCAATCCTCTCATCGAGCCTTGCATGGAGGTATCGTTACAGCTTGTTTAGAGACATCAAATGGAAGACCTGGAGAAGTCGAGTCACGTGACTCATAAATGGTAGAGCTGGGATTCAAATCTAGGTCTTCAGACTCCATGGGTTATCCTGTTAACCACCAAAAATATACTCCCTCCTTCTTCCATCCCAGGAAAATGGAGCCAAGGATAAAGTTCATTAGGGAGCCAGGGTCAGAGCTGGGCCTGCATGGAACAAAAGATAGGATTCAGACACAATGAATGGTGGCCAGGAGAAGGAAGTTGCCTTGAGGAGATCAGAAGTCCCTGTCCTTGCAGAATCCCCATGGTCAGGAGGCAGAGGCCAATGAGCTGGACTTTCAGGAATTCGGGGAAGAGTAAAGTTCAGGGCTGGAAAGGGCAGGGTTGGGGGTGGCAAGTCACCCCTTTTGGGGCAGCATATGTTGATGGGATAGGGGTTGAGCCAGGCCAGGATATTGAGAGAGAGCTACCAAGAGGTTCAGCGATTTCTTTCTTGGAAACCACTGAGGATTTTTGAGCAGAGCGATGCTTTGGGAAGATGCCTATATTGGTAAAGCATACAGTGAATAAATAGACAAGAGACAAAACATGGGGACACTGGTTAGTGGATAAATGAAATAATCTAGCCAAGCAGAAGAGAAGCTGTATCGGTGTGATTGTGGCACAAATGAAAGAGGGATAGATTTCAGAGAAAGTGTGGATATTGTATAAACAGAGTCTCAGCAGAGAATGCAGTCTGACACCTAGCTCCCTGGGGTTCAGTGGTAACTCCATCTCTCATAGGACTTGGACAAGTCAATGAACCCCACTGCACCTCAAGTTTTTCTGTGGGAAATGGGCATAACAATAGTATAGAAATAATGATAGTTTAGGTCATAGTAGCATAGAAATAACAATATGTACAAGCAAGGTGAAAGTGAAAGTGAAGTCGCTGAGTTGTGTCCAACTCTGTGACTCCATGGACTGTAGCCTACCAGGGGCTACTCCATCCATGGGATTTTCTAGGCAGGAATACTGAAGTGGGCTGCCACTTCTTTCTCCAGGGGATCTTCCCAACCCAGAGATCAAACCCAGGTCTCCTGCATTGCAGACAGACGCTTTGCCATCTGAGCCACCAGGGAAACCACCAAGCAAGATGGTGTAATCAAAATGCTTCAGAGTGACTGGCTCATGTTGTGCTGTGCTTAGTAGCTCAGTTGTGTCCGACTCTTCATGACCCCATGGACTTAGCCCACCAGGCTCCTCTGTCCATGGGATTCTCTAGGCGAGAATACTGGAGTGGGTTGCCATGCCCTCTCCTCCAGGGGATCTTTCCAACCCAGGGATTGAACCTAGGTCTCCCACATTGGAGGAGGACTGGCTCATAATGGTGCCCAGTAAATGTTAGCTGTTTTGGTTATGACTCTTCTTCAAGAAAGGAGCCAAAAGCAACAGGAATTTCAACTCTTGGCAGCACTGCCAGACATAGCAGGAGTCAGATGGAGCCCTTGTTTGGGAAGGCGGATTTGTGCTCGCTCAGGCCGAATTTGGGGTCAGGCACATTACATGGGTAGAATATCCAGCACCTAATTGGAGAAGTGGCTGTAGGGGCTGGGGCTAAGGTTACAAGTTGGGGAGCATCTTTGTCAAGATAGTAACAGCTTGCCAGAGCATCTGAGGTCACCGAAAAATAGAAGCCGGAGGCCGTCAAGTGGAGGGTGAGGTGGAGGAGTCCAGGAGGAGAGCCAGGTGGCACCGTGTTATGGATCCAAGGGAAGAGGCCATGCATTAGAGCCTCAGGGAGGCAAAGGAGGAGGGCAGTGGTCAAGACCTTTGGCTTGGCTGAGCGAGTTGGCTGGCTTTCATAAAGCCACTGGGTAAGTGGTTGGAGTAGGGTGATGGAGCCATCACTGCATGGCAGTGTTGGCCTGAGAGCAGTGATACCTTGGGACCACTGGGTGAGCTGGGAGGTTTCTTTCTCTCCAGCTGTTGGCCAGGACAGTGACCAAGTCACTTGGCAAGTCAGCTACTGCAGAAGGCCTGGGGCAAGGGATACTAGAAGACAGCTCAGCCAGCTGCAGGGTGCAGGCTGGGCAGGGGTACTGAGGCCACCAGGGCTTGGTGGGCTAGGAGGCCCCATGGAGGGAGGGTGGAAAGGGATTGACCGGCCATGGATGAGGTGAGAGGCAGGTGTGCCAGCTGTGT
>SJXQ01006781.1:0-13149 GCA_006408695.1 Aepyceros melampus | reverse complement strand
GGTGTGCTAGCAGTGTAGGGGCAGCGGCAGAAGATCTGGAGGTTATGGTCAGAGCGGGGCGTTCAGATCTGAAGCAGTGCTCGTGAGGGCAGGTGAGGGTGAGATCCCAGGCAGGGCCTCTGCTGAGATCCTGATGGTAACAGTGGAGGTGTGGCCTTCATGAACAGTGACAGGGGATGTTGTTCGTGTGAGGGCTGTCATCCAGGGCCACTGAGAAAGGTGACGGGGTAGTCCAGGCCTCGTTCCTTTACCTGCTCCTTTATTCTTTCAACAAGCACTCTTATGGAGATGACTAGATGGCAGGCACTGTGTGAGCCGATGGCATGAGATCAGTGTACCCAATGAGGCTAGACGTTGTATGAGATTCAGAGAAAGCATATGTTAGGGATCCTACCTCTGAGACACGTAAGGTCACACTGGGGAGAATGGATGGGCATGTAAGAAGCAGAAGGACTTAGGCAAGAAGCCCATGGTGATGGGCTGGAATGGACGATCAGGGCTGGGCAACCAGGAAGGGGGAGGGGAAGAAGAAGAATCATGAAGAACTTTGAAAGGAGTACGATGTAAGCTAGATCTTCAAAGCAAGAGCAGAGAGAGAAAGACATTCCAGCTGGGAGAAGCAGCAGAGGCAGAGACACAGGCGGGAATCAAACATCGTCATTATTGATAAAGAGGTCGGCCTGCTTAGCATCAAATTGAAGAAGTGGTGAAAGAGACCATCTTTGCAAGAAAATCTTTAGAAGTCAAGAGGATTAAAATGAGTGATATGGGAGTAGGGAGGCATTTGTAGGTTCTGTGGCACGAGCATTTTTCATGAAAAATATTGCCTTGGGATGATGAGCTAGGAAGAGAAAACTGACATCTCAGGGTAACATCCTGAGGAATAAATAGGTAGCTTTGGGCTGGGTGTGGGAGAGGAGCTTACTTTTCTTGGTATATTTTTGTTGGCTGTTCAGATTTTGTATTTTGTGTGTTTCTTACCTATTTAAGAATGCCTTTTAGATTTAAAGAGCCCACTGTGGTGCAGAGGGGAGTTCCGTAAACTCAATTATTAAAGGGTTAACAGATGTTGTGGAGGAGCAGGCCTGGGGGAGGAGTGGGGGAGGGAGGGACAAGCATAACCAGAAAGAAATGCAAAATTGTCACATCTCTGTGAGTAGCCATATATGGATGTGAGAGTTGGACCATAAAGAATTAGGCTGAGCACTAAGAATTGATGTTTCAAATTATGATGCAAAAGAAGACCCTTGAGAGTCCCTTAGATAGCAAGGAGATCAAACCAGTCAACCCTAAAGGAAATCAACCCTGAATATTCATTGGAAGGACTGATGCTGAAGCTCCAATTCTTTGACCACCTGATTCGAAGAGCTGATTCATTGGAAAAGACCCTGATGCTGGAAAAGATTGAGGGCAGGAGAAGAGGGTGACAGAGAATGAGATGGTTGGATGGCATCACCAAATCAATGGACATGAGTTTGAGCAAGCTCCGGGAGATAGTGAAAGACAGGGAAGCCTTGCGTGCTGCAGTCTGTGGGTCACAAACGAGTCAGACATGACTCAGAAACCAAACAACAAGATTCTTAGGAATGAAAAGGCCTGTTTCCTTTACCTGACCCCTCTGATCCCAGCACTAATTGTTTTTTATTGTCAAATTTCTTTATTTAACTTTCCCCTAACTAGAAGATATAAAACAAGAATTTGTTGTGGTTTTAATTTGTATTTTGCTAATGACTAATGATCCTGAACATCTTTTCATGTCCAGCACTAATTTTTTACGAACTCCTTTTACCAAAGTCATGCAGATCTTTTGGAACTCTGGTCTGATCTGTTCTATGGAAATACAGACTGTGGGGAAGACCAAAAAAAGCCATGAAATGACCTTTTCTCAGTTCAAAGGAACTTTGTCAGGCAGGGCTGTAGCTGAGTTTATATCCTATGAGTCACTCAAGGATATTCTGTCATCACCACAAAGACGAATAATCAGGAAGAGAAGCTGAAAGAAGAAAACCATGGCCAGGATATTCTTGTGGCAAAGGAGATGGCTTTAGAAGGGGTGACAGTTTACCTATGGGTCTTACGAGCTTAGGTCTGTTATCTGGGGATACCAGGATTCAATTCATCATGAAGAAAGTGAGCCCTAATTCTTCGTAAAAGAAAGAGTTCACGTCATAGGCTCAGTAATTACCCTGAAGTCATTATTCCACTCACGTTATCCGCAAGTCTACTCTCTCAAGCCGTTCAGCACGTGGCAAGATGCCAAATAAGTTCTCTCCCATCCTACACTTGGCAAACATCATAGCGAAAATAATAATCAAGTAATATTTAGTACAGGAATTACACATCTGATTAAAAAACTCCATCTTAAAGTAGTGAAGAGAAGTTACTTTTAAAATGACAGCATACTTAGAAAATATTTGAAGAAACAAAGCAAAAGTTAAAATCCTTTTATGTGTCACCCACTCCAGTGCTCTTGCCTGGAGAATCCCATGGACGGAGGAGCCTGGTGGGCTGCAGTCCGTGGGGTCGCTAGGAGTCGGACATGACTGAGCGACTTCCCTTTCACTTTTCACTTTCATGCATTGGAGAAGGAAATGGCAACCCACCCCAGTGTTCTTGCCTGGAGAGTCCCAGGGACGGGGGAGCCTGGTGGGCTGCCGTCTATGGGGTCGCACAGGGTCGGACACGACTGAAGCGACTTAGCAGCAGCAGCAGCAGCAGCAGCAGCAGCACGTAGAAGAGTAAACCACGAAACACAAAAGTCCAAGTGTAAAAAGATTAAGACTGAGTCGGCTTGAGAAGCTGGGGCTGAATTTGTGCTGTGCACCAGGATAGCACTCCTGGCAGACCTCCAGCTACCATCCCATGAGAACCCAAGACCAGTCTCCCTCCATCTCTGCTCCCTAGAACTCTTGCTTTGGACGGGTTTATTACAAAAGGGCTACCTGCATTAGAATAAGAGGGTCATTGAGACTCATATACTGCAGCACAGATTGACTGTGTTTTATTCTAATATGAGATATTTCTTTTATAGTGCCTGTTGTTTGGTAACAGAAGATGACATGGAACCGTGGTAATTAAGTTATTTCCATCACTTCGGGAAGGCATCTGACTTACCGTTCATGTATTACCTTCTCCTTGAGGAAACTTTGAAAGTCTGCCTGAAATGGACCGTTTATAAGAAGTAATGTTTCCTAGAAGAAACAAGGACTAACCCACAACAGGCATTAGTGTCTACTCTGTCACCTACACTGAACATAACTAGATACTATCTCGTTCCTTAATTGTTTATTATAAATTGTATTTTTCTAGAGGTGTAAATCTTTGTAAATAATGTAAGTATGTGTATATGTATGATGAAGCAACTCCCAGAATTTCCTTTATCTTCCAGACTTTGGTCCCCATATGGTCTCCCTGGCCTTTTCTGACCCCATTTATCACCAGTAAAACCCCTTGTATTCTCTTTAATGAATGTCCACGTCCCCTTTCTGCTCTCATGAACCCTGGCAGCCATCTCAAGGGCAAGCGCTCCTCTCCTGTGCGCCTTGTTACAGTGGGCTCAGGGGGAGGAGGGGCATCCTTCTGGCTCAGCTCTGCTTCCAGACCGTTGCTCCTTCTCCAGCTCTGATGCTCACGCCAGCAGACCCATAACACCCAATAGCCCTTTTCCGAGTTATCTTTGTTATTCTTCATGCCATGAAGATTTAACACCAGGTGGAAACCAGTCTCAACATTGCCTCTTTCAGAATTGAAGTGTGTTCAAAACCTGCAACTTCCAATGCCCTGGCATGGTCTCCCCCAGGGATCTCAGCTTCCTTTCCCAGCACCGCCTGGGCCGCACTCTTGACCTTTCCAGCAATATCGCAGCCCCTCACTATCTTAGCTCCCCCTCATTTAGCAGCCCCTCACTAGCGATAGCATGCCCTCTTTGCTTGCTGTCTTCCATACCACACCCCAAGGGGCCCTAATCCAAAACTCCAGCAGTCCCGCCAGGACCTGCAAGCGGGCCACCCTGCCTCTTCCCTGGCCCTCATTCTCCCTGGGTCCTGCTTCTCCTCGCTCTTTGGGGTCTCCAGTGTTCATCAGGGCAATCCACCCTCACTCTTTACCCCTGTACTTGGCCAGCCCCCAGCTGCGGTTATAGTCGCTTATACTAGTTCCCTTCCCTCCATTCAAACTGCTGAACATCCTGGAGAAAAGCATACCACCTGGCTGATGAGTTTCACTTCGGTAACTGCACACCCTCAAAGGGATTCCCAGTGTCTCTCAGCTGTCCTCGTTGGATCCTGCTGGTCCATTCGCTGCTTCCTCATTGCTCTTCTTACACCCACAATGCCGTGTCCTCATTCTCAACTTATCGTTCTTCCTGTATCACTGAAAAAAAGCACTCCCCGCCCTCCCACACCTCACACCTGGCTGTGTCAGCACCCATGTGCTTTGCCTCCCTCCTGTTACTGTGGGTGAACTCATCTCGCTCCTCCTAAAACCAATCTCTCCACTTGTCTTAGTCTGCTTGGGCTGCCATAACAAAATACCGGGTGACTTAAAAAACAGAAATGTATTTGTCCTAGTTCTAGAGGCTAAGCCCCAGATCAGATGCTGGCCAGTGTGGTTCCTGGTAAGGTCTCTTCCTGTCTGGCTATGTCCCCACATGGCAGGGAGAAGAGCTCTGGTATCTGTTCCTTTAAGAAGGGCACCAGTTCTGTTGGATTGGGGGCCTCCCCTTATGACCTCATTTAACCTGTATCCTCTCCTCCCAGGCCTTACCTCCAAATATAGTCACAGCAGGAGTTAGGGTTTCAACGTGACTTTCAGGGGATGGATCATTCACACTGCTTCTGCATTGGATCCCATCTCCCCTCAGCTACATAAGGACATCACTCTTGTCTTTGCCCACCCCTCTCTCCCATCATCAGCTCTCACCTTTCTATGACATCATACATACTGTCATTTCTCATATCTTTAAGAAAAAACAAAATACTCTTGACTACACTTTCCCATCCAGCTCTTGTCTCACGTTTCTGCTCTCTTTTATGAAAAGTTCCTCAAAAGAATGATCTGCACTCTCTTTTTCTGACTCCTCTCTCCTCATTCTTCCTTGAACACAAGTCAGCAGGCCTTCACTCTCACTGCTTGCCAAGCTTGCCAAGATCTTGCCGAGGTCAAGCTTGCCAGGCCCCCTTGTAAGATCGAATGGTCAGTTCACAGACCTCTTCTTATTTTGCCTGTAAGCATCATCTGAAGCAGTGGAGGGCCCCTTACATAGTTTAGTGCTTTCTAGGTGCTAGGTTGGTCTTCCCTGGTGACTCAGTGGTAAAGAATCCGCCTGCAGTATGGGAGATGCGGAGATGCAGGTTCAGTCTCTGGGTCGGGATGATCCCCTGGAGGAGGGCATGGCAACCCACTTCAGTATTCTTGCCTGGAGAATCCCATGGACAGAGGAGCCTGGTGAGCTGCAGTCCTGCACACGTGACTGTGTAACTTTGCACACACACACACACACAAGTACAAGGTTTGGCAGGGTATTCAAGATGAAGGAAGCTCATAGTGTGGCAGGGCAGGCAGACCTGTGATCACTTGTGGGATATACACCACGTCCTAAAATGGCAGTGTATGCAAAGGAAGAATGAGGTAGCCATAAGACCCAGCAATCCCACCCGTTGGTATGTACCCAAGAGAAACACGTCCAGACAAAAACTTGCACATGGATGTTCATAGGTCATTATTCACAGCAGCCAAACAATGGAAATACTCCAAATACACACACATGGATGAAGAGATCAGTAGAATGTGGTCTATCCATACAATGGAATGATACTCAATACAAAAAGTAATAAAGGTCTTTAGTAATGCAAATGTTTGATGATATATAGTAAAGAAAAAAGTCATTCTTACTCTAAGTGGTTGGCGGGGTGGGGAGGGAATACTGACTGTGAAGGGGTATGAGGGCTTTAGGGGAGTTAACGTTATTTCTTGACCTACATAATATTTACAACAGAATATACCTATAGTGTGTTTGTATAATATTAAACAATGTTTTCCAAAACTCAAAATGCTGAAGTTCTGAATCATGCTACAAAGTGGATGACCCTTAAAAATATACTAAGTGGAGAAGCCAGTGTGCACTGCCATGTGGAAATAGCTAGCTAGTGGGGGCCTGCAGTACAGTGTGGTCAGCTCAGCTCAGTGCTCTGGATGACCTGGGGGTGGGAGGGAGGCCCCAGAGGGAGGGCATGTATGTACACATACAGCCGACTCACTTCTTTGCACAGGAGAAACTAACAACATTATAAAGCAGATATATTGGAGAGGGAAATGGCAACCCACTCCAGTATTCTTGCCCGGAAAATTCCATGGACAAAGGAGCCTGGTGGGCTACAGTCCATGGGGTCGCAAAGAGTCAGACATGACTGAACATGCATGCGCCCCAGTTTTTAAAAAGAGATCACATGTTATACAATTATATTTATACAAAATTTCCAAATAGGGCTGGCAGGAGGATGTTGGGTGTAGGGAGGGAGTGATTGCTCGTGAGTACAAGGTTGTTTTGGGGGGATGATGAAAATCTAGAAGTGATTGCCTAACTCTGAAGAGACTAAAATTATTGAACTGTGCACTTTAAATAGGTGGATCGTATAGTATGTGGATTATGTCCTAATAAAACTGTCATTACTAAAAAAACTAAGGAACTGGGACTTCCCTGACGGGAAGACTCCAAGCTTTAATCAGACGTCGAGCAGTTAAGACTCTGAGCTTCCACTGCATGGGGCACAGGTTTGATCCCTGGTCTGGGAAATAAGATCCCTCAAATCTAGTGGCTGGCCAAAAAAAAAAAAAAAGAATAGGAAGGGGACTGGCTTATTCTGAAGCAGGACTTCCCCATCAGCTTCTCAGCCTGGGCTCAGCTCTGTGGAGGCTGAAAGGCTATGTATGCAACTTCTTCCTCTCAGGACTCTATTTTTCTCTACCCAGAACCCAAAGTTATCAGGTCAAAAGACAACTTCCTGTTTGGAAGTTCGAGCAAAGAACTAGCTTCAGACACTAGCTGAAGTGAATCTATGAAAGCCCCTTTTAAACCAGAGTTTAATTTGGAATCTTGAGACAGCTTGTCCCGTTGTGTCTCTCCCTCCTCCCTCTTCAGCCAGGCTCTGCCCCATTACACGTCCCCCGGTCATCTGCCTTCTTCCGCACTCCCATTTCCACACTGCCTTGTGCTTCCCACCCCTGTCCTCCTCCTGGGGGTGTCCTCTTGCAAAGCCACTGGAACCTCCTTTCCACCATCAACTGTCTACCCTACATCCTCAGCCTTCAGCCTTAGGTTTTAGTCACACCCATCTCTGCATCTTGGCCCCTCTTCCCAAAAACTGTCTCCACTGGTAGCCCTCTCCAAGGGACAAGCAGGTCCTAGAACTTTCCTTGTCTCAGAAACGAGACAACTGACATGCACTTGTCTGAGGTCAGTCAGACCAGGATTCAAACCCAGGCAGTGTGGCCCCTGAGGCCTCTTGACCACCAACCACACTGTGAAAAGACAGGTGCCTGTGGTCTATTTTCTACATATAGTTGGGAGTCCTTGGAAATGCTTTTCCAAGTTTTATGTTCACTCAAAGGAAAAATGTATCCATAATTCAGGTATTCTTTAGAGGGAGGGCTTGCTTTTGACCCCTTGTGTTGACCGCCTATCAAAGGCACCAAATATTATGCTGAGTTCTGCCTTCTAGATTCAAAGCTGTAGGGGTCCTCAGAGGCCTCATTGGTGGTTTAGTCACTAAGTCGTGTCCAACTCTTACAGCCCCATGGCAGGCTGCTCTGTCCATGGGATTCTCCAGGCAAGAGCACTGGAGGGGGTTGCCATTTCCCTCTCCAGGGGATCTTTCCAACCCAGGAATTGAACCCAGGTCTCATTAGATGAAAAGCCTGGGGCTCAGAGAGGGAAGGGAACTGGACCAGCCACTCAACAGGTAGTCCAGTGAAGGGGCCAGAAGCAGGAGCCCGAAAATCTCAGCCTTGGCTCCAGTGCGTTTGTGTGACACCAGGGTTGTCTCCTGACGTCCACCCTCAGATTTAACCCCTCACCAAGTGTCAGGCTTGTACACTACCCCCAGGAAACATGGCACTGGCCACCGGGGCCATGTAGTCAGAGGCCTGGCTCAGCTCAGCATCCTGTGAGGGGTCATGGACATGTCATCTTGGGAAGTACCCATTCCTCTGGGTCAGAATGGAAGGAATAGACGATGGCGGAAGTGAGAGCAAAGTGAGCAAGTGTGTGGGTTGCCCAGGCTGTGTTAATGTCTGACGTCTGCATAATAAGAAGGCCCTTCCTCTTTTGCCAGGCGCTTCCTCTTCTTGATCTGTTTTTTTCTCTCAATATTTCTTTTTCAAGATTCCTTCCTGGGAACTTCCTAAAGACTCCATGCTCCCAATGAAGGGGGCCCGCATCTGATCCCGGCTCCAGGAGCTAGATCCCACATGCCACAGCTAAGAGTTTGCATGCTGCAACAAAGATCCGATACAGCCACATAAATAAATAAATATTAGGGGAAAAAATCCCTTCCTGAAAACGGAAAACTAATGATCAAAGTAGTTGGCCTATGTGTCTTGATTTGGTCAAGACCACCTCCTCACCAGACTCCTGCGATCCTCTCATGTCTTACATCTTTATCTTTTTTAAAAAAATTTATTCGTCTTATTTAATTTTGGCTGTGCTGGGTCTTGTTTGCGTCACGGGCTTTTCTCCGTTTGCAGCAAGCAGGGGCTGCTCTCTAGCTGCGGTGCCTGGGCTTCTCGCTGCTGTGGCTTCTCGTGTTGCAGAGCATGGACTCTCGGCCTGTGGGCTCAGTGGTTGGCACAGGTGGGCTCGGTCGCTGTGGTTCCTGGGCTCTGGAGCACGGACTCAACAGTTGTAGCACATACGCTTAGTTGCTCTGTGGCATGTGGAGTTTTCCTGACTCCTGCGATCCTCTCATGTCTTACATCTTTATCTTTTTAAAAAAAATTTATTCGTCTTATTTATTTTTGGCTGTGCTGGGTCTTGTTTGCGTCACGGGCTTTTCTCCGTTTGCAGCAAGCAGGGGCTGCTCTCTAGCTACGGTGCCTGGGCTTCTCGCTGCTGTGGCTTCTCGTGTTGCGGAGCATGGACTCTCGGCCTGTGGGCTCAGTGGTTGGCACAGGTGGGCTCGGTCGCTGTGGTTCCTGGGCTCTGGAGCACGGACTCAACAGTTGTAGCACATACGCTTAGTTGCTCTGTGGCATGTGGAGTTTTCCTGACCCAAGGACTGAACCCATGTCTCTTGCTTTGATAGCTGGATTCCCCACAAGGGAAGCCCTCATTTCCCTTTTTAATATCTATTTTTAAATGTGTTTTTTATTGACGTGACATTGGTTTATAACATTCATAAATTCATGAGTACGACACGTTCCTGCTCCTGTAAACACTGCAGCACGCTCACCAGCAAACATTCATTTCCCCCTCTCACCACACAGTCGGTCCCCTTTACCTGTTTTGTCTTCCCCTTCCCCCAACCCTTCACCCTCTGGTAGCCTAGTGTTAGTTGCTCTGTTGTGCTCATGCGACCCCGTGAACTAGGCTCCTCTATCCTTGGGATTTCTTAGGCAAGAGTACTGGAGTGGATTGCCATTTCCTTCTCCAGGGGACCTTCCTGACCCAGGAATTGAACTCAGGTCTTCCACATTGCAGGCAAGTTCTTTACCATCTGAGCCACCAGGGAATCCATTCTCTATATCTTTGTGTTTGATTTGGTTTGTTTATTTATTTTGTTTTTTGCTTTTTTTTTTTTTTTTGTTTGTTTTTATATTCCAAACAGTAGTGAAATCAAAGGTTATTTTCTTTCTGTGTTTGACTTATTTCACTTGACATAATAGGATGTACCTCAAGGTACATCCATGTTATTGCAAATGGCAAGATTTCATTTTTTTCCATTGTGTGTGTGTGTATCTATATATCTATATATATGTGTGTGTATATATACCATATCTTCTTATCTATTCATCCATTGATGGGAACTTAGATTGTTTTTAATCTCTTGCCTATTTTAAATAATGCTGTGATGAACATAGGGATACATATATCTTTTTGAACTAGTGTTTTCAGATTCTTTGGATAAATATGCAGAAGTGGGAGAGCTGGATCATAAACAAATGGAACTATTTCAATCTAAAAAGCTTCTGCACAACAAAGGAAACCATCAACAGAATGAAAAGACAAACAGGAGAAGATATTTGCAAATCATACATCCAGTATGGCGCTAATATCCAAAATCCATAAAGAAACCATACAACTCAACAGTAACAACAGCAAAAACACACACCCAATTTTAAAATGGGCAGAGGAGCTGAAAAGACATTTTTCCCAAGAAGACATACAGATGGCCAACAGACACATGAAAGGATGCTCAGCATCACTAATCATAGGGTAATGCAAATTAAAACCACCGTGAGATATCACTTCATGCCTGTTAAAATGGCTGTTACCAAAAAGGCAAGAAATAGCAAGTGGTGGTGAGAATGTGGAGAAAAGAGAATCCTCATGCATTGTTGGGGGGAATGTAAATTGGTGCAGCCACCATGGGGAGAGTATGGAGGTTCCTCTTACTCATTTAGATGAAAGCAGTTCAGGTTGTGAAAATTCTGGAGGCCTGTTGGGAAGGGATGACTCATAGTGCTGCTTAGCTGACATGCGTCCACTGAGATCATGCCTCCACTGAGAAACAACCCATTAAGATCCTACAGCAAAAGAAAAATGTGTGCTCCTACGTGTGCATGTCTTTTCTTAACAAGTCATATTTTTCCAGAACATTAAAACAGCTT
This sequence comes from Aepyceros melampus, assembly GCA_006408695.1. NCBI lineage: Eukaryota > Metazoa > Chordata > Mammalia > Artiodactyla > Bovidae > Aepyceros > Aepyceros melampus. The sequence goes on along the minus strand of SJXQ01006781.1, from coordinate 2,325 downwards.
TTAAAAAATGAAAAACAGGAATTCCCTGGCAATCCAGTGGTCAGGATTCTATGCTTTCACTATTGTGGGCCTGGGTTCAATCCCTGGTCAGGGAACTAATATCTCACAAGCTGTACAGTGTTATTAAAAAAAAAAGAAAAGAAAAATTGAAAAGTTTTAATTAATATTAAAATCTAACATTATTTTACATTTAAAATTTTACTTATATCAACCCCAGAATTAATTAGACTGTGACTTTCCTGGCTTTAATGAAAGAAACTCATAAAACTTTCAAATCCTGCCTCTTTGCTTACTTTATTTTCAATTCAGAACGTTGCCATGTTTGAGAATTCCTCTTGATCAAGTGACAATCTTTAATAATTTTCAGTGTAGCTCACTACAGTTTCTTTCAGATCATATCTTCATTTAAAAATTTGAGATTTTGCTCATCACAGAGTTTTTGGCATTAATTTTGATTTTTCAAACAATTGCGTTAAATATCCTTATTCAGTTGCTGAGCTTTTTTGGTTCTCAGTTAAGTTTTGTACCCAAAGTGAGTGCCTCACTGACCTCACCCTAGTTGCAGCCCAGATGAGAACCTTCTGAAAGCACAAGTATCATAGGAAGAGGAGAAAGGAAACCAATTCGACTATTCAAGAGTGAATTCACTCAGTCATCCATATGTCCATTCATTCAAAAATCCATCCATTTTATTTCATTCAACACATTTATTGAGTGCCTACTATGTGTTAGGTACTGTTCTAGGCACTTGGGATATAACAGTAAATAAAAGAAATGAAAACCTGCCTGCATGGGCCTGCATTCTAATGGAGGGGAACAGACACTAAACAGGATAAATAAGGAAAGTACAGAACTAAGGGCTATGCTGCTGCTGCTGCTAAGTCGCTTCAGTTGTGTCCGACTCTGTGCGACCCCATAGACGGCAGCCCACCAGGCTCCCCCGTCCCTGGGATTCTCCAGGCAAGAACACTGGAGTGGGTTGCCATTTCCTTCTCCAATGCATGAAAGTGAAAAGTGAAAGTGAAGTCGCTCAGTCGTGTCTGACTCTTCACGACCCCATGGACTGCAGCCTGCCAGGCTCCTCCGTCCATGGGATTTTCCAGGCAAGAGTACTGGAGTGGGGTGCCATTGCCTTCTCCAACTAAGGGCTATAGAGGAAAATAAAACAAGAAAGGGATAGGGAGCACCAGAAATGGGGAGGAAAGGCCTTGCTTGTAAGCTTGGACAAGATGAAAAACTGATTTCTGGGAATGAGTATTTCCAGCCGAGGCCGAGGTGAGGGAAGGCCCACTGTGACTATAGAGGAGTAGAGGCCCATTCGTTTTGTTGGGTGTTAAGCCCTCACGGTGTTAACCATTTGTTTCGGATTTGGATGTTTTTAGATGGGCATGGCTTTATCCACAGGCCCTCTGCTATAGAGGAAAATAAAACAAGAAAGGGATAGGGAGCACCAGAAATGGGGAGGAAAGGCCTTGCTTGTAGAGCTTGGACAAGATGAAAAACTGATTTCTGGGAATGAGTATTTCCAGCCGAGGCCAAGGTGAGGGAAGGCCCACTGTGACTATAGAGGAGTAGAGGCCCATTCGTTTTGTTGGGTGTTAAGCCCTCACGGTGTTAACCATTTGTTTCGGATTTGGATGTTTTTAGATGGGCATGGCTTTATCCACAGGCCCTCCTCTTCCCTATTGTATTGCACTCATTTGGTTCCTGGCTCTGCGTACCGAGCCACAAAGATAATTGCACACTCTATGTGCTGTAAGCAGTAGAGAGCCACAGGTCAGATGGACAGGGCGAAGGAGGTCCAGCCCAACCTGCGTGGGCAAAAGATCAAGGTCAAGCACACTCAACCCTCAGGTCATTCAACATAAAGTCACAGTCCACAGAGCCAGAGTGGGGTGCTCCCTGGAAGGGTTGGGGTTGAAGTTTTCTACCAACAAAACAAGAACTCAAGAGTCCGAAATGACTTGAGTTACAGAAACTAAAAGATGAAGTTTCTTTTAGATCTTAGCTTGTGGACTAAGTCATGTCCTCAAGAATGACATCTATCTGGCCTCTCCTGTGTTCCAGACATCTTTGGACCCTAATCTCTAATTCTCACCATAGGTGGTTTCTCTTCAACTTTGGGGTTCCCTTGTAGCTCAGTTGGTAAAGAATCTGCCTACAGTGCAGGAGACCCAGGTCAGGAAGAAACCCCAGAGAAGGAAATGGCAACCCACTCCAGTATTATTGCCTGGAGAATCCCATGGACAGAGGAGCCTGGCAGGCCACAGTCTATGGGGTCGCAAGAGCTGGACATGACTTAGCAACCAAGCCACCACCACCACC
>SJXQ01006780.1:122326-136854 GCA_006408695.1 Aepyceros melampus | reverse complement strand
GATGGGTTGGAGGGTCATGAAGACAACAGTGCTCCTGGTGGCAGAATTTACTGCCTATTTGGGGGAATTAATATACTGATGTGGTTCCAGGTCACACTCCCAGCTCTGGTACAAACTCTAATTTGCATGGTGGTTTTATTTGCCTTTTTCAAAAAAGCCTTATTGATCTGGAAAGCATCTTAAAGTTGATTTGGTGGCTTTAAATCTCATTTTCTTATGAGATTTTCTTTTCACATTGTCGTTAGCAATAAACTTGGATAAAGATGGATGGTAAAGAGTGCTAAGGTGAAACTGAACTGTAATTTTGAGTGATATCACAGCCAAGATGGGGTACTTTACTCACATTTATGATAGTATGCAGTATTGGAAACTTCCACAGGGTAGTAGAGCCTGCCTAATTAGCTTGGGAATTGGAGGTTATCCAGTCCTCGTCTAAGTGGGGCAAGCCTAGTAGTTCACCCCTGCCTCCAGTGACTTAGAAAATTGGGGACAGTCCCAATTTCACCCTCTGAAATCACCTTTTGCTTTGCTTTGCCCAGGATAACTGAACTGAAGACATACATTTATCCAGCCACTCTACATATGCTTTTCACCCTGGCCCTGTCCAGACCAACCTGGCTTTCTGTATAGGAGTCAAAACACCATGAGTCATAGGAAACTCAGGAATGTCTGTTTCTGTTGCAAGAGCAAGAACAACATGGACTACTTCAAACTCACCTGGGAAATGGATGCTCTCTTGCCGGGAGCCAGAGCAAGGAATCCCACCCGTGACAGGGTCATGTGGCAGACTCAGATGGCAGGGCAATTTGAGTCTTCAGATTTCTCCCTGGTTTTTCCTGAGCATGTACCCCCCAAAATAAGAATTTGTCTGTTTTCCCATTATTTTCTGACCTTCTCTGCAAAAAGTTAATTCAGGGCTTTAACCTTCTGCATTTGAAAGGAGTGTTTCAGCCCACCCCCCCTTTTTGATAACGCACTAGCCTGCCTAACAAGTTCCCCTGACCTTCTACAAGCTTGTGAATGCTCACAACCTCCCAACTGTGAGGGGCACAAAAGCCTTAAAGTATCTTAAAGTTTCAGAGCCTTTTCAAATTCATATTGGTGACAGGATTTCACGGTTAACTCAACGATCACTGCCAGACCTCCTTATTTTTTATCTATCAGGCACCTGGGAAGACGTAATCAATGTAAATGGGATATGGAAAAGGATATATAGTAGTTTTGATGTTAACAATACTAGACTTTTGAGTAAATTACTTTTTCTTTTGCTATAAATCACTGTACTTCCTTTTATTACAAATTGCTGTATTTTTATTTAGTGTTTTCTGAGAGTGGCATTCAGACTTTGGAAAGATTAACATGAATAAGTCTTCTGGTTAACAAAACCTCATCAGAAGAGAGCCATAAAAATGTTAACAGGCCTCTTGGCCAGAAGATAATGTAAACCACCTGAGACCTTTTGTAAACGGGAGGGTATGCAAAAAAGAAAGCCTTGTCTCAGTGAGGGTCAAGACTGCTGCCCCTGCATAACTCTGCATATTCCATTATGTACAACTTGGGGTATATAAGCTGATTTTGAAAAATAAACTTCCTTTTCCTTTTGGAGTCTTGCACCGATGCTGGGCTTCCCCATGTCGTTCTTTTCTCCCCCTTTTCTCCCCTTTTTTCAGCTGAATTCCCATCTGGGGCATGGAGGCTCGCCATGTCTACTTACCTGTCCCAGCTGCTAAGATCTGTAAGAGAGAGAGCCCAGGGTGGGGCACTCTCCGATGGTGCAAGCTCCTTATCTGGAACTTTATTGGCTTTCCATGTAAACCAAGTTATTCAGCCTCCTTTTTCCCACTAACTTCCTACTATACTATTCTATCCTGAGCTATCCTGTTCTCTCCTATCCTGTCCTATCCGCCCGCTCCGTCCCCGCTTTGAATATCCCTGGATCCACCGGGACTGGACCCCGGCACTCTCTGATGACAACACCCAGCAGAGGCCTACCTTTTCATATTTTCTTATAGTATCTGGACATTGTGTAGAATGTTAGAGACAGCTACATCTTTGGGATGACTCAACGTTTTTAACCTGCATCTTTGGGATGACTCAACATTTTCAACTGTCTTTCTGTGACAGAATCTAGAACACAAAGAAAAATTTACATGGATGCTCAATATACACAACCTATAAAAACAAAAATAGATTTGATTGAAACTAAGGGTCAAGGCATGTACCCTATCACTACCTTGAGGGTACCAGAAGCATTTTTATGAACCCTTAGGGTTCTGTTGAGTGATATTGGAAACTTCTAGTTTCTCTGAGCCTCATCTTCCTCCTTTGTGAATGGGAAAAATGCTAGTGTCTACTTCCTTGGGGAGTTGTGAGGACTAAATGAGATAATACCCTAAAGCATTTGCACAGTGTCTAATACATGGACAACTCTCAATAAAAGGGAACCATTTTCTCTTCCCATTTCCCTGGGCCTATTCCGTTATGGATCACAGAACCACATCCTATAAAGGGAAGTGATTGCCCTCAGTCAGAGAGCAAGTTAGTACTGATGCTAAAGCAGCTTTTTCAATTTCCACTCCAGTGTGCCTTTCAGTATACCACAGTTGTTATCCCTCCTTCTGCTGAACCTGTGATAGAATAAAAAAGATGCCTGGTCCTCAATGCCTCTGAGATGCTATCTGATTGAATCTTAAGAACAGAATAAAGAAGGCTGCCCTCTAAGCATTACATAAATAAGTAAAGAAGAAGTCTGGGTGTTTTTCAAGCACAGAGAATCCCAGTTCTGTTAGCTGTAAGTCTTCCTAAATCCCAGATTACTAAATTCATAGTCTAAATGACAGTGATAGTCTCCCAGAAAGCTAATGCACCTAGACAGGAAGCAATTTAACAGAGGTGTTGCTTATAAAGTCACAAAAAGCATTCTGTACCACCTCTGCATTGTAGCAAAACCATTAATCAAGGCATTGATGTCAAGTAACTTCCAAAATGGCAGAAACCTGCATATGTGATCTGACTGCTCTGGTCTCTGATCATGGCTTTGGATGCATTTCTAAACTGATTAATCCTGCCCATTAACATTTGATGACTTCAGATAGACAAGAATGAGAGGAACCCAAAATGCACCTTATTTTAATGTCATGTATATTTTATCACTTTAAGATATTTAAAATAGCCCAGGAAGTTTTTCTGTCATCCAGTGCTTTCAGTCTTTTATTTTTCCAAGAGAGAATAATTAATATGTCATCATTATTCAACATGTGGCATGTTTCTACTCTCCCCACACCAAAGTGGAATGTTGTTTAGAATCAAATAAGATTTTAATATTCACACTTGGGCTGATATTTGTACTGTGGAGCTAGGCAGCTCGAAGGGAGGCTTTGGCTTTCCTTTCAGCCAAGCTTCCCTGCTACTGCGTGATAAAGCCATCTTGTCCATAAATGGAGAGATTTTGCATATTGGGTTGGGAATTCCTCAGGCATGCCAGTAAACTGCACCAGTCCTGCCAATAAACACAGATAATCTATCTCATCATTTTCCCATGAGCCCATGGCCAAATGTTTTCCATGTTTGTACAAAATATATGTTGACCCTGATGGATGACAGATGACATTCCTTTTTCATTTACAAACACAGAAACCCATGAAATCAGGTGGAATTGCAGATAGAACTCAGATGATAGATGTAACTGTATATGCAAAGAATTGGCTTTGTGGGTAGCATTCAGAAACTAGAAGCTATCAGTTATGTTGCTAGAATAATGAATCTGAGATTTCTGGGGTACACAGATTTACCACAGTGAATTATAATAAGAGGTGAAGGTCACTGTAACTTTGTTGATACCAGCTGTCTTGTATGTTGTTATAACGAACTCCTGATTCTCACCTTTAATTAGACAATTATAAAAATTATACTAAAATTTTCTGTATAATCAATGGACAAGGAAATTATTTCTTGTATTTATAAAGGCTCAGAATCAGATGTGACTTTTCATAACTGAACAAAAATGGGTAAAAATAACTTGCTAGACTGAAGCATAATTTGGAAATTTCCTAAAACATAGAACATTAGACCTGAGAGGGACTTTCAAGTAAAACAGTATGTTTCAATTTGAAGTCCTGGGGTTTCTGTAGGTTTCCTAAGCCAATAATGGGATATCTGGATTTATTTTCCATTGGAAGGTCTAGCTTCTCAAAATAAAGCTGCACAAGCTAACTAGAACATCAAGTGTCATTGTGTTGGGCTGGAATTTTATGCACTTAATGTGGTTTAATGTGTGGTTACTTCACATTCATCAGAAGCTCTTATTGAAAGATCCTTGTATATCTAACCACTTAAATATAAGAAAATAAATTATTATTACTTAATAAAAAGCAGTTTGTATAGTAGGTTTAATATTTCAAAGCATGGAGTCCATGGAATTACTGGGGGTGGGGAAAGGAGTTTTTTTAAAGATTTTGGCTGTGAGAAGGTTGTAACTCACTGAACTTGTCAAAATCTCTTGTTTAAAACATGATCAAACTGAGGCACAAAACATTCCTGTCCTTTATTGGTTATCCTGGATCACTTGAAAGTACAAGGGTAATAGCTTATGTATTAATCAATAATGCCTATCTCAGCACCTCCACTGATACATTTCTTTTCTCTGTACATCAGCCTTTTATTTAACCACTCACTCTGCTGAGAAGTTTCACATTTGTGAGTCATGTCAGTCTTTAGTCATTAGTCTTAAATTTCCCAGTCCAATTTTACTCACTTTTCTTTGACTGTTACCTACATAGTAGAGTGGGTCTACCATCTTAACTGAATTGATTAGTCCATTCAGTTGAAATATCAGAAGGTGTTTCACTCATCTCAGTGGAGTCACACTAGATATGGCCAAGTATATAAATAGATCAGAAATCTACTCTGTACTGGTAAAGTCTCAGCAACTCCAGGGCTGAAATCAGTAGGTCAGGAATATGGTATTTTACAACTAAGGCAGAAGAAAGGAAGAACATCAGCTCCTTAGAAGCCTTCTTCTGTTGCTAGCCAGCAACATCTCTACTTTCCCACTCTGTGTGAGGCCAAATTCTCCAATAAACAGAGCTTGAGGTGAAAATTTGTGTGCAGGGTTTTCTTGAGTAGTACAGCACTGTAAAGGAGTTGAGGAAGTAGGATTTGGCAGAGAGAGTCTACTGAGATGCAGTTGCAACAGAATCCTCGGCTGATCTTGTGGGGAGTTCTAGAGCTGGGATGGGTCTTTTGAGTTGTCCTGAACTAACATAAGGGGTCTTGGATTTGTATATACACATCACCAGACACTGGATGCGGGCTGTCTCTGGGGAGTAAGAATCACCTTGGGTAAGGCAATTCTCTTTGGATGATGGTGATTCTCAGAGAGAAATTCAGCTGGGAGAAAGCAACACACTGTAGTTAGGATGTCTCATTCCTGATGTGGGAATCTGAGGGCACAGAAAACATCTATTATACCTTCCTCTCCTTAACCTCCCTGTGTACCCCCTCTGTAGACAGTGTCCTCTATGCATCATTCTCATAGAAAGAGGAACTTAGAAAGTGGACCCAAACTCTTTTCCTTTCCCCACAAATCATCCTTATAACTGGTAGAGCATTTTTGATAGCTGGCTAGCTAGGGTTAATGTGAAATTTATAGCTAATGGGCAGAGAAAAACAAATAGTTCCTGTGCATGTTTGAAGTTTCTTTCATTATTTAAGGAGCTTTCTTTTGCTATTCAGTTATATAAAGATTAGAAGACAAAGTGGAGTCAACAAAAGAAATGAATCATTTGAATAGCATGATTGTCATTCTGCGGTGATCTGAAAAGTCCAATATCACCGTTTAAATCAGATTCCCTTTTGTCCAGAGAAAGAGACTTGACCTTTTCCAGTGGCCACCTAAGTAGAAGGTCAGACAGCCTAAGAGAATGCCTCAACCTTCTCTTGATTTTCTTTTATTCTTTTAGCCTTCCTTTGTTCTCATGTATTCTACATTTTAACTCTTTTTTTTTTTTTTGCACTGAAAATCTGTTTATCCAGCCATGTCTACAGGAAGAAAAAGTATCTGAAAACAAAAATTCCATTAGTGAGTTGAAATGGTGTACATTCCCTTTACCTTTGCAAATGGTTGGCTAGATTAAATAGGCACGTGTGTAGAGGCACAGCCATTAAAGTTATGGGGAAATTTTAACATATATTTTACAAATGTCTTTACATAAGGTACTGCTTCTTAAGCTACAAGTTGTAGCTTATCGAGTGAAAGAAGCAAACTTGGATTGTAATATTCTCCACCTGTCTTTCTGTAGTTGAGTAGATGGCATCAAAGATCACTGGACCAAGCAGACTGCCTGCTTCACAATCATTTCAGTTCAGTTCAGTCGCTCAGTCATGTTCAGCTTTTTGCAACCTCATGGACTGCAGCATACCAGGGTTCCCTGTCCATCAGCAGCCCCCAGAGCTTGCTCAAACTCATGTCTGTTGAGGCGGTGATGCCATCCAGCCATCTCATCCTCTGTTGTCCTGTTATCCTCCTGCCTTCAATCTTTCCCAGCATCAGGGTCTTTTCCAGTGAGTCAGTTCTTCACATCAGGTGGCCAAAGTACTGGAGCTTCAGCTTCAGTATCAGTCCTTCCAATGAATATTCAGGACTGACTTCCTTTAGGATGAACTGATTGGATCTCCTTGCAGTCCATGGGAGTCTCAAGAGTCTTCTCCAAAAGCATCAATTCTTTGGTGCTCAGCTCTCTTTATAGTCCAACTCACACCCATACATGACTACTTGAAAAACCATAGCTTTGACTAGATGGACCTTTGTTGGCAAAGTGATGTCTCTGCTTTTTAATATGCTGTCCTGTCTTCCAAGGAGCAAGCATCTTTTAATTACATGGCTGCAGTTACCATCTGCAATGATTTTGGAGCCCCCCCAAAATAAAGTCTCTCACTGTTTCACGATAGGTTAGGAATTGTTCACTAGAATGTCATGGCCCCTTATAAATTCAAATGGTATGTTAACCTTTTGGGAAAGAATGAAGGCAAGAAAGCTGCTCTTTTAAGGATTAATATCTTCTTAATTTGATTTATATTAAGAGTCTTTCCAGAAGAAAAAGCACATGATTTAGAACTTCAGATTCCTGGGTTCTAATTCTAGCAGGAACACATAATAGCAGTTACACATGGCTTTTACTGAAGCATTTTGTGAATCCTAAGCTTATACCATTGAGCCAGAATCTCTCTACTAAAGAGAGATGACTTCTTTTGTTGTATGGGAAAGAAGAGATTACTAGAATAGATTCTTCTTTCTTCTTGTGAAATAAATCAATAACTGTATTCTCAAAACATCAAATACTTTTGCAAAGAAATGATCTGGTGACGCACCCAAAAATCTTCCGGCTGTGGGAACGTTGACACATCTTTAGGATCTGACTACATCAAAGAGTTGTCTTCAATACCTGTCAACACATCATGTTTCTGCATCTCAGTTTTCACATATTGCAAGAAAACTATCAACATTTATTTTGCTACATAGTACATTTTGGGGAGGAATGAAAAGTAATGCAAGTAAAACTGCATTGCTGGAGGACACAGTAACTTCTTTCTTTGGCTTTAGCTGACACACCCATTCCTTGAAATTCTTTCCACCTTTATACTCCAGGATATTGTATGTTAATTTCTCACTTGTTTTCATTTGATGGATTCTCTTTTTCACTATCTAGTAAACCATGAATCTTCTAGAAGTAATCCATTGAATCTTAATATTCAATCATCAGCTTCTGCATGTTTCTAGCAATAGTTGCTTCTTTCAGGGAGGTGGTCAAGCTAAGATTATTGTCACAAATCCAGCTCTGACCTTTCCCTAACAGTTCTGTATTTTTGTTAGGGGAAGCACACTGACTGAAATGTCCCACCCTGGCTAGGCACCATAGTAACTATTTGCATGAATTGTTTTACAATAGAACTAATAAGCCACCACCAACTGGAAGAGTGGGTTTCAGCTACAGCATCAGTCCTACCAATGAACACCCAGGACTGGTCTCCTTCAGAATGGACTGGTTGGATCTCCTTGCAGTCCAAGGGACTCTCAAGAGTCTTCTCCAACACCACAGTTCAAAAGCATCAATTCTTCAGCGCTCAGCTTTCTTTATAGTCCAACTCTCACATCCATACATGACCACAGGAAAAACCAAGCTTGACTAGATGGACCTTTGTTGACAAAGTAATGTCTCTGTTTTTCAATATGCTGTCTAGGTTGGTCATAACTTTCCTTCCAAGGAGTAAGCATCCTTTAATTTCATGGCTGCAATCACCATCTGCAGTGATTTTGGAGCCCAAAAAGATAAAGTCTGACATTCTTTCCAATGTTTCCCCATCTATTTCCCATGAAGTGATGGGACCAGATGCCATGATCTTCATTTTCTGAATGTTGAGCTTTAAGCCAACTCTTTCACTCTCCTCTTTCACTTTCATCAAGAGGCTTTTTAGTTCCTCTTTACTTTCTGCCATAAGGGTGGTGTCATCTGCATATCTGAGGTTATTGATATTTCTCCCAGCAATCTTGATTCCAGCTTGTGCTTCCTCCAGCCCAGCGTTTCTCATGATGTACTCTGCACAGAAGTTAAAAAAGCATGGTGACAATATACAGCCTTGACGTATTCCTTTTCCTATTTGAAGCCAGTCTGTTGTTCCATGTCCAGTTCTAACTGTTGCTTCCTGACCTGCATATAGGTTTCTCAAGAGGCAGTTCAGGTGGTCTGGTATTCCCATCTCTCTCAGAATTTTCCACAGTTTATTGTGATCCACACAGTCAAAGGCTTTGGCATAATCAATAAAGCAGAACTAGATGTTTTTCTGGAACTCTCTTGCTTTTTCCATGATCAAGAGGATGTTGGCAATTTGATCTCTGGTTCTTCTGCCTTTTCTAAAACTAGCTTGAACATCTGAAAGTTCATGATTCACGTATTGCTGAAGCCTGGCTTGGAGAATTTTAAGCATTACTTTACTAGCGTGTTAAATGAGTGCAATTGTGTGGTAGTTTGAACATTCTTTGGCATTGCCTTCTTTGGGATTGGAATGAAAACTGACCTTTTCCAGTCCTATGGCCACTGCTGAGTTTTCCAAATTTGCTGGCATATTGAATGCAGCACTTTCACAGCATCATCTTTCAGGATTTGTATAGTGTGTTATACACTAAATCATAAGTTTTCTGGAGTCAGATACCTTTTCTGTTTTATTTAGTATTATAATCCCACCGTCTGACCCAGTATCTGATTGTTGTTGTTCAATTGCTCAATCGTGTCCGACTCTTTGTGACCCCATGGACTGCAACACGCCAGGCTCCCTGTCCTGCAACACGCCAGGCTCCCTGTCCTTCACCATCTCCTGAAGTTTGCTCAGACTCACTTGCATTGATTCAGTGATGCCATCCAACCATGTCATTCTTTTTCACCCCCTCCTCCTTCTGCAGCTAGGCTTGGCAAATAGGTTGGTACTTCACAGAGCCTTGTACTCTCTCATATCTTGTGGAACATGAGTTAAATAATGTCTAAGAGAAAGTGCCAGCTATTGAATCACCACAAGGTACAATTATCACAAAACCTGGAGGTTTTGGGAGAAATATCCAATTGCACCTGATTCTATTCTACCTGCTCTCTTTTTTTCCTACAAAGGTAACAATAAATTTGCTGTCTTTCCTGGAACTGACTTATCTTGCCAGAGAACTGACATCTTGGAGGCAGAAAGCATGACTATGAAACATTTTGGAAAAGTGAAGATTAATAACCAACACATTTGCAACTTCTGGCATTTAGGGGGTTTAATGAAATCAGAAATTACTAGGAAAAGAAGTCAAGAGCAAATCTCATGTTAAAATTTGTTAGGGAGTTTTGATATCAAGGAATAAGTGTGTCATGCAGCAGATGAGCCTCTAGGATGAATTTGATTAATTCTCTACAACAGCAAAGTTGTATAATCAGATAGTGTTGCTTAAGGCCTTCTCTTGCTTTGGAGTTGAATAAATTGTGTAACCTCTAGTTGATTTCTATTCTGCCACATATCAAAGATGCAAAGAGAAGATTTTCAATTGGATTTCAGGGTAAAATCTGAGGATGAATGTACTTTATTGGATTCAGCTCCCTGGTGACAGGAATATGCCAGAATCAGTGACACTTTAAGTATGGTGACCACAAAAATGAGAGGGAAGGAGCACTGTCAAATTATAAGGACTTTGGTTCTAATTTTCACTCGACTACTAACTTGTTGTGTGACCTTGGGCAAGTTGTTTCCTCCCTTTGGGCCTTAGTTTCAGCTTCTGTGCTATGATAGAGAGTAGACATCCTCCTTGATGATCCCTGGGTTCTTTCTACCTCATGAAGCCCAATAACTCAATTAGCTAGGTATCTTAGACAATAGGGTTAGACAATAGGGTTTATGTTAATCACATGGTCCTCTCAATTCTGCATTTAACTTTGTGTTTGGCTACCTCACACCAAATATCTGATGGATGGTTTTGTCCCCCAACTTTCATTCATATGTTTAAGTGCCAGGGCTAGATTTGTGGATCTAAGCCATGTTGGCTAATATCAGTTGAATGAAGGGCTAACTTCTTATGAAACATTTCCTAGAGCAATTTGTACCATTTATTTATTTGGGAACCTAACCTACATTTGATATTTGGCAATAAACTGGCACTTTTATACTTATATTCTGTCATCCTTTAAGCTATGGCATAACTAAACTGATTTTTATTATCTATAGCAGTATCATCTTGACTGGGACTGTATTAGACACCCAAGAGAATAGATTTTTAAAAGGTTTTTTTTTTCTATGAAAATTCTTTTATTAATTGTTTTTCTTCAACCAACATGGCTTAAGTTGGGTGTGAGTTAGGCCCTCTCTGGGGAGTAGTTATTGAAACAGAGTTTGAAAATGCAAAGGTTTATTGGAAGTAATGTCTGTAAAAGGAAAAGGAAGGGGTTAAGCAGAAGTCAGTAAGGAAACATTTCAGACTGTGATGCTGATGTGATCCTTGTGAAAGAACAAGGGACAGGAAGTAGGATTAGACAGAGAAAGCCTCAAACTGAGGGTCAGATCTCAGAAAGCTTCATCCAATCCAGTGGAGATCTTGTAAGCAAAAACTCCCCATTACAGGAATCTCACAATGGGGAAAGATGTCCAAGCCCTAACCCTATACTCAGTCATTGAGAGAGGGATGCCCATGAAGAGCACAGCTGAAGTAGAACCCAAATGCAATAATAGGTGGAGGCTGTCAGATAAATACATTCCTTACAGCTGAATGACGAGTTCTTTCTTGAAGAGAGATACAGGCAGCATACATATCTCCATAACTTCCAGAAATGCCATTTTCTTTATATCTCACTCTGAGCCTCCAGTAACCTGCTCTTGCTTACAAAGTCTAAATTCCTATCTAATTTCACATAGAATATAATAACTAGGGATACATGTTACAAAAGAATTGCAAAGCATATTCTGAAAACTATAACACACCATTGAAAGAAATTAGAGAAAAATAAATGAAAACCTATCCTATGTAAATAGATTAGGAAACTAGGACTGTTAAGTTTGCAATTCTCTGCAAATTGATCTACAGATTCAGTGCAATATCTGTCAAAATTCCAAGTGTCTTTTTTTTTTTGCAGAAATAGACAAGCTGATCCTAAAATTCCTATGAAAATACAAGGAGTGCTGATAAAACAATCTTGAAAAATAAGAATAAAGTTGAAAGGTTCATACATGCTGATTTCAAAACTACTACAAGGCTACAATAATTAAAACAGTCTGATACTGACTTAAGAATAGACATATACATCAACTGAATAAAACTTAGAGTCCAGAAATAAATCTGTTTGTCTGTGATCATTGATAAGGATACCAAGGCTATATAATGGTGGAAAAAATAGTTGTTTCAACAATGATGCTGGGACAACTGGATATCCATATGCAAAAGACCCCTACCTTATACCATATAAAAAATTAACTCAAAATGGATCAAAGATCTAAATGTAAGAGCTAAAATTATAAAACTCTTAGAAGGAAATGTATGGGTTAATCTCTTGATCTCAAATTCAGGAACAATTTCTTAGATATGACACTAGAATCACAACTGACAAAAAAAAAATAGGTAAATTGGACTTTGCCAAATATTTTCCTCTAAAGTGCTTCAAAGGATCCTATCAGGAAAGTAAAAAGTCAACACACAGAGTGGAAGAAAATATTTGCCACATATCTGAAAAAGACCTAGTATTCAGAATACACAAAGAACTCTTATGACTCAACAATAAAATGACACAGCCTGATTAAAGTATGCAGAATATTTGAATTTATTTTTCAAAAGAAGATATACAAATGGCCAATAAACACACGAAAAGGTGATCAACATTATTAGTCATCAGGTAAATGCATATCAAAACTACAAAGCGATACCATTTCACATCCATTAGGATGGTTATAAAAATATTTTTTAATGGAAAATAACAAGTGTTAGTGAGGATGTGGAGAAATTAAAACCCTCATATACTTCTGGTAGGAATGCTAAATGGTGCATCCACTTTTTAAAACAGTTTGGCAGTTCTCAAAAATCAAACATACAGTTACCATATGACTCAGGAAACCCACTTGCAGTATCACATCTAAGAGAGCTACAGATGGGTGTTCACAAAAGAATTTCTATGTGAGTGTTTACAACAATCTTATTTTTAACAGCACCTGAATGGAAACAACTGAAATGTTAATCAGATGATGGATACATAAAATGTGCTATATCCATACAGTGGAATATTATTTGATCATAAAAAGAAATGTTTTAATAGATGGTTCAACATGGAAAAACCTTGAAAACATTTCACTAAGTGAAAGAAGACAGATGTATTGTGTGATTCTATTGTACAGAATGTTCAGAATTGGGATGGTGTGAGAGGGGAATTGAAAATCACTTCTCTGGGTACTGGGGTGATGAAAATATTTTAAAATTCAGGAATATACTAGTGAACATACAAATCAGTCATGTACTAAAACCCACTTAACTGTATACTTTTAAAGGTAGACTTTATGGTATGTGAATATGACCTCGGTAATAAAATTAAAAACAAACATACAAACAACAAAAAACAAGTGCATAGAAGGGGAGCTGCCATAAGGACAAACTAAGAATTTAACAACAGATAATTTGTCCCAGACAAGTTATATCCAGTAGAGAACACAGAACAATACGTGCTACAAAATGTCATGAAGTCTGAGTGAAATGCTGAATCAAAACAATAGACTTCATTCCTTGGTTCAAAATAGACTTTTTGAGTACTTATTCTGCTCCAAACCTATTTTAGGGTCTGAAATTATTAGGCATTAGAGCAAAACAGATTTCTCAAGAGGCAGATTAGGTGGTCTGGTATTCCCATCTCTTTCAGAATTTTCCACAGTTTATTGTGATCCACACAAGTCAAAGGCTTTGGCATAGTCAATAAAGCAGAAATAGATGTTTTTCTGGAACTCTCTTGCTTTTTCCATGATCCAGAGGATGTTGGCAATTTGATCTCTGGTTCCTCTGCCTTTTCTAAAACCAGCTTGAACATCAGGGGTTCAAAGTTCACGTATTGCGAAGTCTGGCTTGGAGAATTTTGAGCATTACTTTACTAGCATGTGAGATGAGTGCAATTGTGTGGTAGTTTGAGCATTCTTTGGCATTGCCTTTCTTTGGAATTGGAATGAAAACTGACCTTTTCCAGTCCTGTGGCCGCTGCTGAGTTTTCCAGATTTGCTGGCATATTGAGTGCAGCACTTTCACAGCATCATCTTTCAGGATTTGAAACAGCTCAACTGGAATTCCATCACCTCCACTAGCTTTGTTTGTAGTGATGCTTCTTAAGGCCCACTTGACTTCACATTCCGAGATATCTGGCTCTAGATTAGTGATAACATCATCAGGATTATCTTGGTCATGAAGATCTTTTTTATACTGTTCTTCCATGTATTCTTGCCATCTCTTCTTAATATCTTCTGCTTCTGTTAGGTCCAGACCATTTCTGTCCTTTATCGAGCCCATTTTTGCATGAAATGTTCCCTTGGTATCTCTAATTTTCTTGAAGAGATCTCTAGTCTTTCCCCTTCTGTTCTTTTCCTCTATTTCTTTGCATTGATTGCTGAAGAAGGCTTTCTTATCTCTTCTTGCTATTCTTTGGAACTCTGCATTCAGATGCTTATATCTTTCCTTTTCTCCTTTGCTTTTTGCCTCTCTTCTTTTCACAGCTATTTGTAAGGCCTCCTCAGACAGCCATTTTGCTTTTTTGCATTTCTTTTCCATGGGGATGGTCTTGATCCCTGTCTCCTGTACAATGTCACGAACCTCATTCCATAGTTCATCAGGCACTCTATCTATCAGATCTAGGCCCTTAAATCTATTTCTCACTTCCACTGAATAATCATAAGGGATTTGATTTAGGTCATACCTGAATGGTCTAGTGGTGTTGCCCACTTTCTTCAATTTAAGTCTGAATTTGGCAATCAGGAGTTCATGATCTGAGCCACAG
>SJXQ01006780.1:77475-122136 GCA_006408695.1 Aepyceros melampus | reverse complement strand
TTTTTTTTTTTTTTGCTGACTGTATATAGCTTCTCCATCTTTGGAGACCTCATGGATACTGGAGCGAAAATCCTGTAAACTTATGAGCTTCTGGAGACACTGTTGCCACTCTTCTTTATGCCCCTGAGCTTGAGACCCTGGGCGATTGCTTTTGGTCACACTTGAGTCTTCCTTCACATTCTGGGAATTCCCATTTTTCTGCTGCTGCTGCTGCTAAGTCACTTCAGTCATGTCTGACTCTGTGCGACCCCATAGATGGCAGCTTACCAGGCTCCCCCGTCCCTGGGATTCTCCAGGCAAGAACACTGGAGTGGGTTGCCATTTCCTTCTCCAATGCATGAAGGTGAAAAGTGAAAGTGAAGTCTCTCAGTCGTGTCCAACTCTTCGCGACCCCATGGACTGCAGCCCACCAGGCTCCTTCGTCCATGGGATTCTCCAGGCAATAGTACTGGAGTGGGTTGCCATTGCCTTCTCCTCCCATTGTTCTAGGAAACTTCAATTTAACAATCACTCTAAGGTTTAATTAACTGCTCTGTTGGCTTTTCTGATCCCTGGGTTTATTTTTCCTCCTTTACTTCTTGTGGGATTGCCAGTGATTTCAGCCTAAAGGGCCACTTTCTCAGTTTTTATTCCTGAGTTTTCGCTGCAGCCACAGAGTTCTAATCCAGGGTCAGCAAAGAAAGAGCTGGTGTCCAGCGTCTTTTGAGCATGCGCCACTGCCTGTACTGCTTGCTTGGCCCTTGCAGTAAACCTTTCTCTGCCCCAAACCCTGACCTTTCAGCTTGTTTGACCTAGTGAGGCCAAACATGAACCTCCAGGTTCATGCACACAAACCTGGGTTTGGCCAAATAGGCCCTTATTCTGGGCTCCTGGAATCCAGCAGAGCCTGGAGGTGATTGAGGGTAGAAATATGCTTGCTTCTCTCTGCTTTGGCACTTTGTAACTGTGTTTGCAACAGACTTTCAACCAGTGTCCGTGTTTTAATCTCACATCCCCACAAGAACAGGGCCCTACCAATTTCTAGTCTTTTGATTGCTCTTCAATATAAATGAAGTTGCTTATCAACTTTCCCCACTCTGAATTTAGGACTAAGCTTTTTCCCATCTGCTAATTGTCTCATGCTTTTCCCATTTGTTTTCCAATATTTCCAACAGCGACTGAAGGACAACAAGGAAAATGTAGTAAGTACTCCTCGTTCTGTACTTTGTTGAAAGTCTACCCAGTGATTCCTACTGTCTACAAGTATCCATCTTATCAAATACCTTTGGGCAGATTAAGCTAAACTTATGTAAGAATGCACTCCTTGACTCTACTTTTTAACCTCAGCATCTCATTTTTCAGTTCATTTGATAGATTTTCCTTTCAATGAGTCTAACAGGTTGAGCAGCTAATCCTGAATCAGAGCAAGAAAAACAGGAAGCATTCCACTGAAGGCCCCAGAGTTTCTGCTTTTGCCTTCTTGGGCCAGACAGGGAGTTCAGGCCAAGCAGGTTTTTGTTTGTTGTTTTTAATTTCTTTATTTGGGCTGCGCTGGATCTTCCTTGCTGTGTGAGGGCTTTTCTCTCGTTGTGGCGAGTGGGGTTTACTCGCTAGTCGTGGTACACGGGCTTCTCATTGCCGTGGCTTCTCTTGGAGCACAGGCTCTAGGCAAGCCGGCTTCAGTAGTTGGGGCTGAGTTGCTCTGCAGCATGTGGGATATTCCCAGACCAGGGATTAACTCATGTTCCCTGCATTTGCAGATGGATTATTAACCACTGGACCACCAGGGAAGTCCCCAGAGCAGTTTTGAGGTGTATTTAGAATTAAATCTATTAGAATCATCCTTTTTTTTTTTTTCAAACTTGTACAGTGAACAAAAAGCTAAATACAGGGCCTGGGTTTTTTCATCAACTGAACTGAAGAGACATCAGGTTATAGAGAAAGATAGGTCATATTAAATGAAGGTTATTAAAGCTCAATGACTATTTAAGTGAACAAATTCTACTTTCTACTGCAAACATATTCTGTAGATTAAGGAAATAAGTGTTTGCTTTGCAATAGAAGGTGTTTAAACGTGAATGATCAGCTCAGGAAAAACAGTTAAGTAGCAGTGGCCATATCAGGACAATTTTTGGTATTTCTTATTGAATGTAACAAGAGACAGAGCCTTATAAATTACAATTACAATTAAATTTTCCTCTGATGCTCTGGTCTGCTTATTCATGATATCACCAAATTATACATATTTCTAGTTCTTGCCTTCTTAATGAAGAGGATAATGGTCAGCCTAATACTTTGAAAATTTCAAGCATTTAACATAATAGGTTTCTTGACTGCACCCCCTCTTCCAAAGCTTATTCAATGACACTACAGCTTATATAATTTCTTCTCTTTGGATCAAGTGTAAGTATAAAAATTTAAAGTTACTTTTCAAAAGGATTTTGAAGGAAAAGAAAAATAGAAGCTTCTAGCAAGCAAAGGGCACGATGCCTTGACCACCTTCTCTTTTCAGACTCAAAGGCCTTCCCAAACAGCTAGGGTAACCAGGGAACACCAGCTAGTTATGCATCACCTCAGCCTCTCCATGGGAATCAGGATGATGGCAGAGTGGTCCCCCTTTTTTTAAGTCTTATTAATATAACAAAAAAAGCTTTCATGAGAAACAACTGATGATTAATATTTATCTGGCTAGTCACTGATTTTAGCTGGCCTTTCATTCAGAATTCAAAACTGGAAACCAAGATCTAATTTTCCTCTGCCATGGTCTGGCTAATAACTACAAATTTCAGAGGTCTACAATCCATCTGAAACAGTGTATCCCAAACAGAAAAGTTTAGATGAACAATACTGATTCACAGTATTTATGTTGATTTTTTAGATAATTATTTTATTTAATATTCTTTCATTTGGCCACATCAGGTCTTAGCTGCAGCATGTGGGATCTAGTTCCCTGACCAGGGATTGAACCTGGGGACCCCCTGCATTGGGAATACAGAGTCTTAACCACTAGATCACTAGGCAAGTCCCCACAGGTAATTATTTTAATCAGTATTAGAAAATACAACAAATTAAACCTGTGATTTAACTAAGAAAAGTAAATATAAATTGACTTATAAAAAAATAGGTAAATAATTCAGATGGCACACAAGTATGGTAAAATCAGGAAGCCTGAATAGTTGAAGAATGGCTGGATTTATTCCAAGGAAATGAAGTCTTTAAACTGCCACTTCACTTCGTCTACTGCACCCCAGCTTCAGATGCACAGATTGGACCTAAGGACCACCACTATCCAGCCCATGCTCTAGGCCCACTTTTATTTTATTATTATTTTTTTAGGCCCACTTTTATTTTTTTTATTTTTTTATTTTTTTGCTTTTTAATTACTTTATTAACTTTACATTTTTCCATGCAAATGGGTGAAACTTTACTATTGACAGAAACTTAGATTGGATGCCAGTCTGCAATTAGAAGCTGGTAACACAGAACCCACCTGACACACTGAAATTACATAAGGTTCACAGTAAACGGATCAGTAAAGGCATTATCAGGAAAATGCAAGGAAAAACAGAACAACAGTGGAAATCACAGTATGAATCTCATGGAAATGGCAGGAGTCAAGGCATAAGGCAAAATTCATCATGATGGTCATGGTGATTAGAGAGCTCCCCCATAAGGATACGCAGACAATTCCTCAACTGCAGCTCCCTAAGTTTTCTCCTGATTTCTCTCATCTCCTCCATGAATATTTCCATATCGTCTCCCTCTCCACCCCTCCCATCATTGACCTGTCTAGTGGGTATAACCCATCGGAAATTAGGGGCAAGTCGGCGAGCCTGTCCCCGTCTATGATTTCTTTCTGGCTGGTGGCCTTCGCCCCCTCCCAAAGGGCGGTCTTCCTCTCCGTTCTGCACGGGTTGCTCCATTTCTTCGTTTTCCTGGGCCTATCCTCGCTGTCTCTTGCTCCTTCCGATCCTCGCCACGAGCGCGCCGCCGCCACACTTAGTTCGGCAGACCTGCTCCGCTTGCCGCGGGCCGGATGCCAACCCGCCGTGCGCAGGGGAGCGGGGAGCTGGTACCCAGACAGGAGTCTAGGCCCACTTTTAAATGTGGCAAATTCACCACACAAAATTCACAAACAACATCAGCAGAAGTAACAATGCCAAAGCAGTGGTGGTATTGGATGGAGCAGTGAACAGGAGGAAAATGCTGAGCTTTGTTCCTTAGTGAAGTAGGGTTAGGAGAAATTTTATTTTTAAAATGCCCTTTATTGTTTTTAAATTATTGCTTGTGCAACCAAAAAGTAAGATAAAAAACTGCAAGTAGAACTCAGTTGGTTTTACAGTCTAGATAGTTTAAAACAGCTTCTTATTAAAAGGACTCTTATGTAATGACTTAGCTGATTGTCCGGTGGCTAAGACTCCATGCTTTTAATACATGGGGCCTGGGTTAGATCCCTGGTCAGGGAAGTAGATCCCACAGGTGCAACTAAAGATCCTATGTACTGCAGCTGTGCAGCAACTAAGACCTGGTGCAAATAAATAAAAATAAATATTTTTTAAAAGCACCTTTATGTAAATCATCATTTTAGTAAATAAATGCAGGCCTACAAACCCAGAGGACAGAAATGGTCATATAAGCTAAAGGGAATAGACATCAGGATATATCCTTTTTGAATATGAATAGCAGGTGTAGTTTTAATCTTTAAAAGAAATTTTAAAGAGTAGTTTAAACAGCATACCAACATTACAAATCACTATAAGAAATAGATAATTTTCCTTGATCTTTGTAGTTCTACTATTTATTCTTATAGTTATTCACTCATTCATTCAAAAATACTTAAGTGCTTACTATATGTATAAGGAATTACTGCCAGTGGTGAAAAACAAACACTTTCCATCATTGGTCATTGGTTTGTTTAACCTAAGAATAAAAGAAGCAAAAAATAATAATTGGACTAAAATGCACAACTTCTTAGAAACTTTTCAACTTTATTCTAACAATGTCTTTACTGTCTCCTCTTGGTTCTTATTTTATACACTATTCAACAAAGCTGATTGATCATTGTGGCAGGCAGAATAATGTCCCCCAAATATGTCTACATCCTAATCCCCCAAACCTATGTTACATGGCAAAGGGACTGTTCAGGTGTGATTAAGTTAAAGGTTCCAAGGTGGGGGGATTATTCTGGATTATCCAGGTGGACCCACTGGAACCACAAGTCCTTATATGAAGAAAGGAAGAAGGTGAGAGTTAGAACAGAGGTGACAATAATGGAAGCAGAGGGATGTGGCCAGGAGCCAAGGAATATGGGCAGCCTCTAGAAGGTGGAAAAGGAAAACAACAGGTTTTTCCCTAAGACCTTCAGAAGGACCAGAGACAGCTCTGCCGACAGCTCGATTTTAGGACTGCCAGGGAATTCTCACCGAGTTTACTTATTGAAGAGTCACCATAAGCAGCAATGTACAAGGGTTTCAGTTTCTCCCAACCCTTGCCTGCTCTTGTTCTTTTCTGTGCTGTTGCTGTTTTTTTTAATCATGACTATTCTAATGGCTGTGAAGCGTCATCTCCTTGTGCTTTTGATTGCCTTTCTCTAAAGATCAACGATAATAAGTGTTTTTTCACATGGTTATGAGATCTTATTTAAATCTTTTGTTTTAGCTGGCTTTCTCTGACACTGCTCTGGCACCACCTCTCTATTGCCAGGAGGAGGTGAAAGTCCACGTTCCCTACTAGCCTCAGGGGACAGCTGAGGGAGGTGCCCCTTGTTACTGTTGGGCGGGGCTGGGAATTCCAGCTCCCAGGTGCTCTCCACCAGCACAGTGACAAGTGGCCTTGTCGCCACTGTGAGATGGCGAGCATCCTGATGTTCTGAATTGCCACCACCCCGGTGAGGAGAAAACAGTGCCTTGGTTACTGCCTGCTGGGTATGGAAGCATAGGCTTCCCTGAGATCTCTGTGACACCACAGTGGTGGTGGTGGGAATACCAAGGTGCCCCATGAGTCTTGCGGGGCTGGAATCACAGGCTTCCTCCTTGGCCTTTGCTGGTGTGGTTGTGAGTAGGACCACAGTTTAGTTTCTTCTCTGGTGTTTGGCTGGAATAGATACATTATTGTCTGAAGCTTTTCTGTCTTTCCAGGATGCCCCTTTTCTTCGCTTCTGGCTAGAAGGACTTTTGCTGGACCTTGTTTTTGATCTGTTGCCTGTTAGCTTATCTGGGTTGCCGACTTCTTCATTTCCAACTGGGGATGTATGACCCAAGAGGAAAACCCAGGGAACTTAACCACCAAGTCCATCTCCAAGTTCCTAGTACCACTACCTCTCAGTGTTCTTGGGTTTGCTGTATACATAACACGCGGGGGTTTGAGTTGTACTAAGTGAGAGAAATAGGGAAAGCGTGTCTATTCTTTCTTGCCAGAAGAGACTAACTAATATACATGGCATATCACTTATTAACCAATCTAATTTTGGCAGGCATTTCAGTTGTCTCAAAATAATGAGGAAAGGAATGTGCACTGAGGGGAGTGGGGGTGGGGAAGGGAAGACAGCTAGGCAAGAGGGACAGAGTTTTGGGTTCTTGTGCTATTACATGTCCAGCTTAAAACTCTTAACTGGAATTGTTGGGTCAAAGGACGTACGCAATCTAATTCTTCATACTGCTAAAATAGCCTCAAAAATATTACACTTAACTCCCAACAAGATAAGAGTATGTTTTCTTACCAAGTATTATAAAGTTTTGTAATCTTTAATCACCTGATGGAAAATTGTTCTCTTAAGTTGTTTGTATGTGCTATTTTACTTTCTCAATTGGATCCAAAGCAAGAATTGTGCCCTCTTTAATTTTCTTGGTGTCTACAAGGACCCAGCACTATACCATACTAGTTATTTATTTGTTGTTAATGCTTTTAGCCAGGAGAAATATCAATAACCTCAGATATGCAGATGACACCACCCTTATGGCAGAAAGCAAAGAAGAATTAAACAGCCTCTTGATGAAAATGAAAGAGGAGAGTGAAAAAGTTGGTTTAAACTTAACATTCAGAAAACCAAGATCAGGGCATCCAGTCCCATCACTTCATGGCAAATAGACTGGAACCAATGGAAACAGTGACAGACTTTATTTTCTTGGACTCCAAAATCACTGAAGATGGTTATGGCAGCCATGAAATGAAAAGATCTTGCTCCTTGGAAGAAAAGCTATGACCAACCTAGACAGCATATGAAAGAGCAGAGACATTACTTTGCCAACAAAGGTCCATCTAGTCAAAGCTATGGTTTTTCCAGTAGTCATATATGAATATGAGAGTTGGGCCATAAAGAAAGCTGAGTGCCAAAGAATTGATGCTTTTGAACTGTGGTGTTGGGGAAGACTCTTGAAAGTCCCTTAGACTGCAAGGAGATCCAACTAGTCCATCCTAAAGGAAATCAGTTCTGAATATTCATTGGAAGGACTGATGCTGAAGCTGGAACTCCAATACTTTGGCCACCTGATACGAAGAACTGACTGATTTGAAAAGACCCTGATGCTAGGAAAGACTGAGGCAGGAGGAGAAGGGGACGACAGAGGACGAGATGGTTGGATGGTATCACCGACTCAATGGACATGAGTTTGAGTAAGCTCTGGGAGTTGGTGATGGACAGGGAAGCCTGGCATGCTACAGTCCATGGGGTCTCAGAGTCGGACACGACTTAGTCCATCCTAAAGGAAATCAGTTCTGAATATTCATTGGAAGGACTGATGCTGAAGCTGGAACTCCAATACTTTGGCCACCTGATACGAAGAACTGACTGATTTGAAAAGACCCTGATGCTAGGAAAGACTGAGGCAGGAGGAGAAGGGGACGACAGAGGACGAGATGGTTGGATGGTATCACCGACTCAATGGACATGAGTTTGAGTAAGCTCTGGGAGTTGGTGATGGACAGGGAAGCCTGGCATGCTACAGTCCATGGGGTCTCAGAGTCGGACACGACTGAGTGACTGAACTGAATGCTTTTAGCAGTTTAAATAAAGGATTTGAGCTGATAATACAGAACTCTGACCAAATTTCATTTCTTCAAATAAAACATAAATTTTCAAAAATTTTTAAAGGCAGGTTTCTGTCAAAGTGTTGTCTATCATTGTTTAGTTGTTAAGTTGTGTCTGACTCTTGCAACCCCATGAACTGAGCCTGGCGTAGGCTGCCATTTCTTCCCCCTGGGGATCTTCCTGACTCAGGGATTAAAACCACATCTCCTGCTTGGCAAGAGGATTCTTTTACTACTGAGTCACCTGGGAAACCGTTTTGTCTATAGACTAATCTGAATAAAAATCGCACAGGGTAATGGGTAATTCTAACACCTCCTAACCTGAAGGACTGGGGAAGATGCTTTGCCACCTACATGTAATACTCTGGCCAAAAATATTGAAGACGAATCTATAATGAGGGAATGATCAGAGAAATTCAAAGTGAGGGACATTCTAAAACAAAGAAACAAACTGGGCGGGAATCTTCAAAAATGTCAGTGTTATGACAGACAAGTAAAACAGCCAAACCAGATCTATGAGGTCAAAGAAAGGCAATGCCAAAGAATGCTCAAACTACCACACAATTGCATTCAACTCACATGCTAGTATCCGAAGAATTGATGTTTTGAACTGTGGTGTTAGAGAAGCCTCTTGAGAGTCCCTTGGACTGCAAGGAGATCCAACCAGTCCATTCTGAAGGAGATCGGCCCTGGGATTTCTTTGGAAGGAATGATGCTAAAGCTGAAGCTCCAGTACTTTGGCCACCTCATGTGAAGAGTTGACTCATTGGAAAAGACTCTGATGCTTGGAGGGATTGGGGGCAGGAGGAGAAGGGGACGACAGAGGATGAGATGGCTGGATGGCATCATTGCCTCGATGGACGTGAGTCTGAGTGAACTCCGGGAGTTGGTGATGGACAGGGAGGCCTGGCGTGCTGCGATTCATGGGGTCGCAAAGTCGGACACGACTGAGAGACTGAACTGAACTGACGACACACAAGCACACACTACACACACATACAATGTATACACACATATATGTAACAGAATTTCTGATGAGAAAATCCTAGATTTTTGTTTTTGAGGTCACAAAGTAAATCACTGGGACATTTGAGAAATGTTGAATATATAGTTATAGTTATTATAGCATCAACAGTAAATTTGAGAGCACAATGATACATCTGTGCTTTTATGAAAAGAGCATCATTGTTTTTAGAATGTAGTGCTGAAGCATTAGGACTGAAGAGTCACTACTATGTCTGTGACTTTAAGAGGTTAAGAAAAAGTCATGGATAAATATGAGAGAAAACAAATGTAGTGAACTGTTAACCATTGGTGTGTCAAACATTTGGCATTTGTTGCATCTTCTTGCAACTCTTTAGGTTTAGAATTTTCCAAAATAAAAAGCTGGCCCCACCTTGGGAGGGTGGAGTCCCACATAATCTGCATTTCAGATAGCTCTTCCTATTGATTTTTACCCATACCATGGTTTAAGATGTATTGATTTGAAGTACAACAATGTATCTTTATTTCAGTTTTTATAAGGGTAGCTACAAGGGAAGCTAAACTACAAGGGAAGCTGAGCTACAAGGGAAGTGTGCTAGTTTTTCTTATTAATCTGTCTTTCAGTAGCTAATTTGTAAGATCCCAGCCACAGAACCCAAATTGCATACGGGAAAGAGGTAATTTTTCTCTCCTCTATACATATTACTAGCTGCTGAAACACACCTCCCTCCAGTGTTTGTCCATGCATTACCTACCCCAGATGCCAAATCACACATCATTCCCAGTGAGAATCTACCTTTTTGTATTTGGATTCAGACTAAACACTGATATACTTTAGCGAAATAAACCTTGCAAGCTCCTTTTAGTAAGGGAACAAGTCTTTATTTGCACTCTAAAACGCCTAAAACAAACCAATAAACACCTGTTAAGGACTGTGGGAGCAATTATCTGAAACATTATTGCAAGATGCATCAGTTAATGAGAATTTTTTTGTTGGTTGTTATTTAGTCACTAAATGGTGTCCAACTCTTTCAGGACCTCATGGACTGAAGCCCTCCAGGCTCCTCTGTCCATGGAGTTTCCCAGGCAAGAATACTGGGAGTGGGTTGCCACTTCCTCTTCCAGGGGATCTTCCTGGTGGCTCAGAGGTTAAAGCATCTGCCTCCAATGTGGGAGACCTGGGTTCGATCCCTGGGTTGGGAAGATCCTCTGGAGAAGGAAATGGCAATCCACTCCAGTATTCTTGCCTGGAGAATCCCATGGACTGAGAAGCCTAGTAGGTTACAGTCCACGGGGTTGCAAAGAGTCGGACACGACTGAGCTTCACCTCACCTCAGAGCTAGAAAAACCTCCATATCTTGATTACACAATAGAACTTAATAACCTTCAATTAATGAGTATAAACTTGTCCTTGTTCAACACCCCATTCCATGGTCCTCCTCAATTTTTTCCATCTTTTCAACACTATTAATATCTTTACCTATCTTCACATAGATGGTTTTAAAAGTCATTGTGAAGGGCAATTCCCTGGTGGTCCTGTGGTTAGCACTCAGTAATTTCAGTGCCAAAGGCCCAGGTTCAATCTATGGTTGGGGAACTAAGATCCCACAAGCCAAGCAGCAAAGGAAAAAAAAGTTATTGTGAAGAATCGGCAGTGAGTGCCACTGTCCAAATTGCTTCAGTGGACATTGCCGCCATTCAAGCAGAATCTAGCCTCTTAATTTCCTCCAGTAACCGAATAATAAAGAGGCACTGCTCCTGTCCAGTTCAAGGCAATTCTTTCTAAACACCTATAGATGGATGTATTATCTTGTGTGTTTACTAAAACACATTAATAAGTAACAAATGAACTAAAGATCCAAAGTGAAAGTTATTCAGTTATGCCTGATTCTTTGTGACCCCCTGGATAGCCTGCCGGGGCTCCTCTGTCCATGGAATTCTCCAGGCAAGAATACTGGAGTGGGTAGCCATTCCCTTCTCCAAGGGATCCTACTGATCCAGGGATCAAACCCAACTCTCCTGTATTTTAGGCAGATGCTTTACCACCTGAGCCACCAGAGAAGCCAGCCCAAAAGATCCAAACACACCTTAACAAACTTTTGTGTATCAACAGTTTGCCAAGACATTCCTTTAAACGCATAGCTGTTACTTAAAAATCAGCTGAGGCCTTAAACCAATGTTAGATTGGCAAGAAGGCACACAATGTAGTTGTTGTTGAATGTCGTTGAATCATGAGAATACTTGGTCCTTTCTATAGGGTGACATCACCCAACATAAAGCATGCTTTTTTAATGTTTTGTTACAGTTTGTTCATGTCATACTGAGACAAATCTATACTAATTCCTTGATTCCTTTCCTGAACATTGACTTAAAATTGCTAGATAGATTTACAATTGTGGCTCACAAAGGGATAGAAGCCCAGTTTTAGTATATTTGCAGTATAAATAGCGTCCTACGTTCCAGCTTAGCAAAGAAGCAGTTTGTAGTTGACTTAGAGACTGCCATCTAATTTTAGATCTCGGGTAAGTAAAAAAGTTTAACTGTATGCTCTGTGTTGATATGCAAAACTTTGTTAAAGTGTCTGTTTTGTTTAGGCCTTTATCTCATTTTTTACTTATTGTTATTGAGTAAGCACTTGAAAATGTAGTAAACACAGCATTTATTTGAGATAATTTTAGACTTGCAGGGTATGTGGGTCTAGATTTTTGCTGAATTTTAGATTAAGGAGCTTTCTTACCTTGAAACCCCTTGAGCAACTGTGACCTAAAACCAGAGTTTTAGTCCTTGATTATTTCCTGTTAAAATACTCTGGAAATCCTCCACAGCATGCAACAGTAGTGCTAAACCTAAGGAAATCACTCAACAATTAGGTGTTAATTGTTGATTTCCCCCATGGTTGACTGATTCACCAAAGACTCAAGTGAGACTTACCTGTTGGCCACATTTCTAATTAAGTATTTTCTTCAGTTTCCTGGATCCCAAGAGATTTTTAGTAGGTTTTGGATGAGCCAGCAAGGACCTCTGACCTCCATTCTCAGAAAATGTCTGGCATTATTTCAAATCTGGGTTTGAACATTATAAAGGGATGGATTGGGAGTGAAATCCCTGGACGGAGGGCCAAGTACACTTTGTCATCTGGGTATAACTTTTTGTCAGAATTTCCAGCATGATAATTCTATAAAAAATAATTGTTTTAAGAAAAAATTGGTATTTAGAACCAACTATGTTGAATATAATAAACAAATATAGAAAGTTGAGTCATTTTTTCTAGTTATCATACTTTAGGCCGTCCTTCTGAATTAATGAGATAATATTTTCTTGAGTATTCGTGCTATCTTGCGGTATGACTGGGACTGTATTTTAAAGTTAGATGACTAAACATACTATTCTGTTTGTTTTTATTAACGAGTCTGGGTTAGGGCTACAGTTGGAAAACCTCTGGAGCTTTACGAATCATGGAGCTTAATTAAACAGCAAGGATTATATTGCTCTCAGTTTCAATAAATCAACATTTATTATATACAAGCAGTTACAATTCAAAAAATCTTTAGGGGAAAAAAATAAAAGACCAGAACCAAAACCTATGTAATTCCAAAGCAGCATGGAGCTGTACCTGCCGGGGAAGTATCCATTTAAATTCTTGCGTTTCAAGGAATATTACCCCTATATTTGCAAAAGTTCACAATGATTTTACTGCCATTTCTCACGCCTGTTAAAATATTATAAGCATTGTATTAAAGAGAGAATGAGAAAAGACCAGAGGCAAAATGAGAAGAATGGAGGGGGCTACCCCAGAGATATGTGCAGAGCACACTATTTCTTCTCGCCCTGCACGATACACGGTAAACGGGACCTTCCAGAACATGTTGGGTGGCCGACATTTTCCAAAGCAGTAATTTCACATAGTTAAGGTCTGCAGGATGTTAAATGCTCCGGCGAAAGGCCAGGAGGCTCTTCATCTTCAAGTCAGGTAGCAGTGGGAACAGGCGGAATAACCCGACTCCCCTCCAGTGCAGCGTATAGACTTGCCTGCCCCTCCGGCACGGAGCGCCGCGGATTGGCGAGCTTGGCCCTACTAACCGGAGGGGAAGCCGGGGGAGCCCAGAACCCCGGGCGCCCCAGGTTTCCTTCTCTCGGTCCTGTCCAGCGCCCCAGCTGCCTCTGCTTCGGGGATGCGGAAACCCCGTAGGAACAGGGCGGGCCGGGAACGCGGTCGGCCTACCGCTTGCTGCAATATTCTTCCGCTGCAGAGCAAAGAGTTCCAACCTTCCCCAGGGTCCTGGGATTCTCAGCAGCCCTGTAACATCGGCAAATAACCTAATTTGGGTTTTAACACCGATTTGCTTAGGATATTTTCTGAGATAAGCACTTTAGGGTCTCAATTTTGTGGTTGCCGAAGCGCGAAGGAAAATTCCTCCGCAGAAAACGGGTTCCGGCCGCGAGCCTATAAAAAACGGGTGGCGCGGCCCGGCTGTCTTTTCAGTCCGGCACTGAGTGGTTCTTCGGATCATGTCTGGTGGCTCCGCGGATTATAACAGGTATGGCGCTTCCTCGGTGGTGCTCTGTGGTATAGGTTCTAAGGCGCCGGTGGAGATTGTAATAGGTGGTCAGGAAGCAGGGAATTCTGGGATTTAGGCATTGCCTTGGGGTACAGTACCCCAGTGTCCTTCGAGAAGCTTCCATGGTGGGTAGGGCCTAGGTTGTGGGGTAAGAGTTGAAAACCGGGTGGTAAAAGAGTGTTTTCCCAAATACGCCTTGAAATCGTGGCCGTTTCCCCTGCCTCTGCGGAGGCCGGAGTGGAAGCCGTGGCGCAGTCCGCAGTCGGTACAGTGTAACGGGGGCCCGAAGCTTTATTCGCGGCCAGCCGCGCGGTTTGGGAGCGCTAGACGATAGGTTTGGGTAGGGGTAGGACGGCGGCGGCTAGAGGCCGGGCCGGGTCGGCCACACGTTCCCGGCGAACCGTTGGCAAGGCCTTGCCGGGCCTCGGCCCGCGTCAATCACCCCGGCTTGCGCAGTGTTAGGGGCGGAGCTCGGCTCGTGGAGCTCTCGCGAGATGGTCCGTGGCTGAGGGGAGCGTCCGGCGCTCGGGCCTGGGGGGCAGGGCCTGCATCCGTAGGGTTTCCGGGTGTCCCTGGTTCCTAATCTTTGAGGGGGCGCGCAGTACGTCTTGAGCCCTACGGCACCATTTTCCTTTGCTCGTTTGGAAAGTTTACACGTGCCGGCGAGGGCGACCGGGTCAGACCGGTTATGAAAGGGCTTTTATCCCTCTGAATGTGCAGTTATGGGGAAGGGATGTTGTCTAACTGCAGTATTTTTGTCAGCAGAGAACATGGCGGCCCAGAGGGAATGGACCCCGATGGTGTCATCGAGGTAAGAAATAGATGTGGAATTTGGAACATTGGAAAGGTGGGTTGGTTCATCCCATTTATTCCTTTATTTTTTTTAACTTTCAGAGCAACTGGAATGAGATTGTTGATAACTTTGATGATATGAACTTAAAGGAGTCTCTTCTTCGGGGCATCTATGCTTATGGTTTTGAGAAGCCATCAGCTATTCAGCAGAGAGCTATTATTCCATGTATTAAAGGTAAAAGAACGTGTTGACGCTTCTTAAAAATGAGTTAACTGTTCAACAAAGACCTGGATCTTTTCCCCTCTAATACGGGAAAATTACCTTTTGGGAAACTAGCTCTTATTTGTGTTCCTTAAAGTGAAATGATGGCAATCATCTTTCGGGATGACCTGAAATGAAGAGAATACTCATTGCTGATCACTTTTATTGTTTGGGCATAATTCATGTTCCAAATGGAATACATGGTGTGAACTAGAAGTAACGGTTTGATGTGGGATCGGTAAATATGTATCCTACTTTTTTTAGGGTATGATGTGATTGCTCAAGCTCAGTCAGGTACTGGCAAGACAGCCACATTTGCTATTTCCATCCTGCAACAGTTGGAGATTGAGTTCAAGGAGACCCAAGCACTAGTATTGGCCCCCACCAGAGAACTGGCTCAACAGGTATTGATAGTGTAGATGAAAAAAACTGCTTGCGTGTTGCATAGGTTTCAGGTTTCACAACTGTGAGAATTTAAAGCTTAGTATAAATTTGTCCTATAGAGCCCTCCTTTTAACTGTCCATGCATGCAGGGAGTTTTGTTGAAAGCTAGACAGGAACTGGGTGTACAGGTATGGTTTGCAGGGTTGTGTAACAGATTGAGAAACTGCAGGTTTCTGTTCAGGGTGGACCAGACCCGTTTTCGTTTTTAAGTTTGAATGCAGTTGTGCAACATGAAAACTGCAGTGACGTGTTCTCCTTTGACAGTCTCAGTAGTTTGTGATACATCTGTTGCATGCTGCATTTTCAAAGCTCACTGCTCTATTGGCTTTGAAGTAAAGCCTTGCTAATATACCTGTAGGCTTTATTAAGGCTAAGATTATTAAGTCGCAGTATCCTTCAGGGATAAATACTAACTTCCAGCTAAATCTGCTACTTTTTTTTTTTTATCACTAGTTACACTTTGCTACACAGTAAAGGATAGTGCAGGAAGTATTTTTTGTTCTTTACCTAGCTGATACCTGGGGCATTAGGATTCAAAGTGAGGCACAAGATGTTTTCACAGAAGTTTATTTTGAAGTAGTTAGATTGGTCTGCATTTTAAGCTTGGAAGTAGTTAGGTGCTGTGCATGCATTAAAGCTATTTGCAGACCAGATATTTGCCATAATGCTTTCGAAGTTTAGTCACAAGCCTGTAGTTCTGCAGATAATAATTGAGGCTTTTGGCTTTCAGATCCAAAAGGTAATTCTGGCACTTGGAGATTATATGGGAGCAACTTGTCATGCCTGCATTGGTGGAACAAATGTTAGAAATGAAATGCAAAAACTGCAGGCTGAAGCACCACATATTGTTGTTGGAACACCAGGGAGAGTGTTTGATATGTTAAACAGAAGATATCTCTGTAAGTATTGCTGATGAGTAAAGTTTTTACTATAATAAAGCAAGTAGTATGCCTGAGAATTTGGATATGATGGCGTGACTTTATTTTTTTAAACAGCTCCAAAATGGATCAAAATGTTCGTTTTGGATGAAGCAGATGAAATGCTGAGCCGAGGGTTTAAGGATCAAATCTATGAGATTTTCCAAAAATTAAATACTAGTATTCAGGTGAGCTTTGTTTCAGTCTCCTAAAATTGCTGGGGATTAAACACTGGCACTATTACAGTTGAAGTGTTCTGTGTCATTCCCCCTACTTAACAGCAACTGATGCATAACTTATTTCTGTCTGGCATAATTCCATGTTCAGAGGTGCTTGACTTCAAAATGTTTTCCCTTGAGTATTGTGGTGAAGTTGTGCTAACTACGTGTGACAACGTATCTTTAAGGTGGTGTTGCTTTCTGCCACAATGCCAACGGATGTGTTGGAAGTGACCAAAAAATTCATGAGAGATCCAATTCGAATTTTGGTGAAAAAGGAAGAATTGACCCTTGAAGGAATCAAACAGTTTTATATTAATGTTGAAAGAGAGGTAATTTTTCTAATTGTTAAAATAAAAAGTTAGGTTTTTACCTTCTTGTATAAGCACTGTGCTAAAATTACAGAAACCAGGATAACCTTGGTTTTTGTAATAATGCTAGCAGAGTATTAAACAAGAAGAAGAGGAACTGCACTAGATTATAAAGACTGGGGTGGACCTCTTTCTTAATGTCCAGTGTCCTTTGTCTTAAGATTTGGTGCAATATGTCTTTAGACCAATCTAATAAATGAATTTTTAAAGAATGTAAGTGGAAAGCTTGTGACTGTTACTTTCTCTTTGAAATCCTGTAGGAATGGAAGTTGGATACACTTTGTGACTTGTACGAGACACTGACAATTACACAGGCTGTTATATTTCTCAATACAAGGCGCAAGGTGGACTGGCTGACAGAGAAAATGCATGCCAGGGACTTCACAGTTTCTGCCCTGGTAAGAGGTATTCTAACCTAGTAATGGTAATTGAAGGCTCTACTTTCACTAAAGCAGGATTTAGACTACAATATAGCTGCTAAGTGCTGTGTTGTCGTTCCCCCTGCTAAAAATAAAGTTGTTTCTTTACTATACCTGTCTGCTATGCTCCAGTAGCAGCCAGGGACGCTTGGTCTCATACATGTTGATAAAGTTTAAGTTATTGATTTAATTGGTGATTCTTGAATTAATTAGGTTTGTTACTTTGCAGCATGGTGACATGGACCAGAAAGAAAGAGATGTTATCATGAGGGAATTCCGATCAGGGTCAAGCCGTGTTCTGATCACTACTGACTTGTTGGTACGTCTCTTAATGCTCTTTTTAATCCCCAAAAGTTTGTTATTGGGGGAAGGTTTTTTAGTGGCCTTTACCAACTTCAGGCTATTTGGGAAAATAAAGGCCACGCTCCACAGTGAGCTATACCACTTAGTATAGTTCATTACTATTTTGTGGCCTACATCACACGGACTATAGCCCGCCAGGCTCGTCTGCCTGTGGGATTTCCCTAGCAAGAATGTAGGAGTGGGTTGCCATTTCCTTCCCCAGGGGACCTCAGGAGTTGAACCCCACATCTTCATTCACTGCAGGCAGATTTTTACTGCTGAACCACTAGGGAACCCCCTATATTACATAGAATTTGAACATCATTATCACTGTATTTCAGGCTCGTGGAATTGATGTGCAACAAGTGTCATTGGTTATAAACTATGATCTACCTACCAATCGTGAAAATTATATTCACAGGTGAGTAGATGGCATCTTGACTTAGTAATATATTGGTGTAACTCATTGCTTTTCTATTAATAAACTGTCTGAAAGGTAACTTCAAATCAGGGAATTAAGTATTAAGACGTGTAGTAACTTGGTAGGATATAACGAAAACTGTACTTGGGAAGATTGATTGTGCACAGTGGGAAAACAGTTGTGAAGTCCAAACAGTTGTAGAGTCCAAATCGTGGACTCTACATACAGATCAGGTTGTTTTAGATCTGTTGGTCTTATTTTTGAGCTTTATTTTTAGTGATGCTCTTGTGTCCATGTGATTTCTTGATGATTCCTCTATAGTTGGGATTTTCTTGGTGTTGTCTGGTAGCAATTTGAGCAGTCCCTGGTTTAGTTATAGTGGCTTTATCCCTAAGTAAATTGAATTGTACTTTGTTATATGATGTAAAAAAAGACTTTTTAAAAAATACAGGAGTCGATAGCAGCAGTTGATGACGAGATGGCACTCAGAAACGGCGTTGACGTAATTTAGGACGTGGAATCATAAGCGAAACAGCACACTGTTTGAATAAAGAGCGAGTCGGTATTTATACTTGTTTTTTTTTTTGTCATGATTATTTGATATCTTAACATGCTCCAGCTAAGGCATTTTGTATATTAGCCTGTTAGGTGGTTTGTATTGTCTGGTTTCTATCAGGAAGGTTAGAGATGTTTTGGAGGTAAACACGTTTGAGTAATTTGAGTTACAACGTGTGAAACTGAGCAAAAAAGCAGTGATAAGTTTGGGTTACCATACCAAATAACTTGTTTTCCCACTGGAAAAAGTTGTTAAGTTTTAGACAATAGTTAACCTTGAAGCATTTGTATTTGCAGTTTACAGTTCCAGAAGAGCGACGAAATGGATTACATAACTTCTTTGTTTTATCCCTGGTGTTTTACATCTGTCCCAGGCCGACATCTGCTCTTGGCTGGCCCACTTTGGTATGGGCTTTAAATTCACTACCCCAAACACAATACTGTCATCTGCTTTAAAAAAAAGTAATGCTCAAAACACCTGATGAAATCTCATTTTGCAGCCAGACAAGCCTTGAATCCTTTTGGACTAACTGCAGAGGAAGATTTTTTTCTCTAGATATTGATGAGCAGCTAGTGCTCCAATTAGAAGCACGAACTATAACCTTGATAAGTAAACAGCAGCTGATGGTTAACAAGTGGATCATCATGTTCAGTAGTTCATGCAGCATGTGAGAAGTAATATATTCTAATGACTGATTTCTTTTCCTCACACAGAATTGGCAGAGGGGGTCGATTTGGGAGGAAAGGTGTGGCTATAAACTTTGTTACTGAAGAAGACAAGAGGATTCTTCGTGACATTGAGACTTTCTACAATACTACAGTGGAGGAAATGCCAATGAATGTGGCCGACCTTATTTAATTCCTGGGATGAGATAGTTTTGAATGCAGTGCTCGCTGTTGCTGAATAGGCGATCACAACGTGCATTGTGCTTCTTTCTTTGGGAATATTTGAATCTTGTCTCAATGCTCATAACGGATCAGAAATACAGATTTTGATAGCAAAGCGACATTAGTCGTGAGCTCTTGTGAGGAAAGTCATTGGCTTTATCCTCTTTAGAGTTAGACTGTTGGGGTGGGTATAAAAGATGGGGTCTGTAAAATCTTTCTTTCTTAGAAATTTATTTCCTAGTTCTGTAGAAATGGTTGTATTAGATGTTCTCTATCATTTAATAATATACTTGTGGACTAAAAGATATAAGTGCTGTATAAAATCAGCCAATTATGTTAAACTAGCATATCTGCCTTTATTGTGTTTGTCATTAGCCTGAATAGAAAGGCCTTTAAAATTGATTTTTTTTAGCATTTGAATGCATTTTGTTTGGTATTATATTTATTCAATAAAGTATTTAATTAGTGTTAAGTGTGAACTGGACCCTGTTGCTAAGCCCCAGCAAGCAATCATCCTAGGTAGGGTTAAACCCCCAGTAAAATTGCCATATTGCACATGTCTTAATGAAGTTTGAATGTTAAATAAATTGTATATTCACTTTAAAGGTGCTTTGGTTATTTTTATTATAAATTGTTTATGAAATACATACTGAACATAGTTTAGCAATTCTGAGTTAACTGCTGCATCACAGTAGCACAGAGGCTGATCAGCTGCAGATGTTCATCGGCACCGTCTGCTAAGCATTTATCAACTTCCTATAAGAAATTGAAACATAGTAAGTAAAACTGCCCTTTTGTAGTTGTGTATATGTTGTGCTGAGATGTAGAAAATGCCTACTTACAGCAAGTTTTTCTGTAATAATAGACTTCTGTTTATCAGAAAGGTTATCATTTTCTACCACCACATCATGGAGTTGATTTACAAGTTGAGTTGCGGCATGACCCTCATTTATTAAGTCCTATAACCAAAACATATTTTAGCATTATTATCCCTTCACCCTTCCCCAAAGCTAGTAAAGTCACTTTACCTTTACCACAGCTTCTAGTTTGTCGAAGGAGCCACTCTGACAGGCAGCAAATACTCCATCAATTGTCTTAGCTGGTACTACCTAAAAGAATTAGTTTTTGGGTGAAGACAGTTGACTTCTGTACCAGTCTTGTACCCACTCCCTGTTAAATGCTTCAGGCAGCACATGTTTTGCAGTCCAGATAGGCCCAGCCTTGATTGTGCATGCCAATGCATGAAGATCAGGCACTGCTGTGTAACCAGAGGAAGGCATTTACACAAATCCTTTCTCCAAGATGTCAATACAGAGGCTAGTTGATTGGTTGAGCTAAGTTTGGAAAGGACTACCTGAAGACAAGGGTTTGGCATAAGAGAATTCCTTTAGTCACATCCCTTGGATAGGACCCACCCTTTAAAATTTAACTGCCACATCCCTGCCTGCAATCTGATATTCCCCAGCTACTACTATAAGCTACAGACTAAATATGATAGTATTTGGAGGTGACACCACTGGGAGGTGATTAGTCAGTCATGAGTGCAGCCCTCACGAATTTATGCCCTTACAAAATACTCCTTTACCATAGAAGGATGCAGGGAGGTATGAATGGGTCTGAATTAGGAAGTATGTCCTCAACACGATCTGTGGGAACTTGATCTTTAATTCCCAGACTTTAGACTGAGAGTTCTGTTTATAAACCAGCCTGTGGCATTTGTTAAAGCAGCTTGAATAGATAGCATATAATAAGCACTCTATTTGCTGAAGTAAATTTAGTCACAAGTCAACTAAAAGAATTTTTGGTTACCCAGTGCTCTTACCCCAGCAATATCTGTGATCACTTTTTCTGTGACTTCCTTTCCACCAGTTAGTCGGGTAGCACTTTGAAGAAATGTAATGGCTTTTCTTAAGTCTCCTTCTGACACTTTAACAAGATAGGCTATTCCCTAAAGAGAAAAAAGTTGTTCTTAAACTGTAATGGCCAATTAAGGATGAATTTAATGTCAATTCTGCAGTGGCAGGATTCATGGAAACAGCCTTGATTACATAAATTATGGTTAAATTCTGTTGCAATGAATAAGGGGTGTGTATACTCTATCATTACCAGAATTGCATCATACCTAATTAATTCTTGCACATAGTAATGACTATGCAGAGGTTTGCTGTTGAAGAATTTGTAGTCTATGTATGAAATCTGCTTCAGCTTTGAGTCTGCAATATTGACATAATAAATTTCTAATAGCAACAGAAAGGCTGAACCTGTAATTCCTAGACATTCTAGTTCATTTAACTTTACCTGAGCAACTGGCATCAGAAATTGAAGCAATACAAAATAGACTCTTTGAGAAAGGGCCTCTTCATAGGCATTTATCAAAGGCATTACTAATTTACAGTAGCTGTAATAGTAATTACCTCATTGCTAATTTTGACGTGTTCTTTATCAGCGATGTCTAGTAACCGCTGCTGCTGAATTTTATCTGACAGAGGTTTGAAGCGGAATTTAGAACATCTAGAGGTCAGAGGTTCAATTATTCTGTAAAATATTGGAAAAAACAAGTCATTGTCTACAAAAACTCCCCCAAAGAACTTTATTAAGAACAAATCAAGATTTGATGAAGGGGAAACTAAAAGTAACCTTGAAACTTTTTTTTTCTGTTTGGGGCTATTAAAATCAGGCTCCCTGGTATCTTTATCTTTAGGGGATACACATACCGGCTGACATAGTTACAGATGAGACAGAATCGGGTGGTTTTAGACTCTTTCTCCATGGTACGTCTTAAAGCTGCCTGAGCAGCTGAGGTCATAGAATCTGCTTCATCCAGAATCACAATTTTAAAAGGAGGACATGGCTTTCCACTGATTCAGAGAAATACACAGGAGTTAATTCACACATCATTATCACAATCTACTTTAGAATGTTCTCATCACTATAAAAGGAAACCCTGTGCCCATTAGGAGTCATTTCTCTTCTCTCCCAACTTTCCCAGCCATAGGCAATCAGGATTCTCTACCTTCTGTTTCCACAGGTTTGCCTATTCTGGACACTTAACACAAATGGAATCATATATTGTCAACATAATATGCTGTCTTTTGTGACTGGCTTCTTTCACTTAATGTAATGTTTTTAAGGTTCAACCATGTTGTATCTCATTATTTCAATTCCTTTTATTGCCAAATGGATGAACATACTATCTTTCATTCGTCCATTCTTTAGTTGATGGATATTGGGTTTTTTCCATGTTCTGACTATTAAAAAGCTGCAGCTATAAACTTTTGTGTACATGTGTATATATTTTCATATCCTGTCAGTATATATTGTAGGGCTGGAATTGCTGGGTCATATTTAACTTTTAGAGGAACTGCCAACTGTTTTCAAAGTGGCTGTGCCATTTCACATTACAACCAGCAATGTATAAGAGTTCTGATTTCTCCACATCCTTGGTAATACCAGTTGTTTTCTGTCTTTTTGATTATAGTCATTCTGCTGCTGCTGCTGCTAAGTCACTTCAGTCGTGTCCAACTCTGTGCGACCCCACCGACGGCAGCCCACCAGGCTCTGCCATCCCTGGGATTCTCTAGGCAAGAACACTGGAGTGGGTTGCCATTTCCTTCTCCAATGCATGAAAGTGAAAAAGTGAAGTTGCTCAGTTGTGTCTGACTCTGTGACACCATGGACTGCAGCCTACCAGGCTCCTCCATCCACTGGGTTTTCCAGGCGAGAGTCTGGAGTTGGGTGCCATCGCCTTCTCCAAGAAAGTGAAAGTGAAGTCGCTCAGTCATGTCCGACTCTTGTGACCCCATGGACTGCAGCCTACCAGGCTCGTCCGTCCATGGCATTTTCCAGGCAAGAGTACTGGAGTAGGTTGTCACTGCCTTCTCCATATAGCCATTCTAAATGGGTGTAAATGGTATTTCAACATGGTTTTGATTTGCATTTCTCTAATGGCTCATGATGTTGATGAGCATGTTTAGATATGCTTATTGAACATTTGTTTATCATCCTTGGGCTTCCTTGGTGGCTCAGTGGTAAAGAACCCATTGGCTAATGCAGAAGACTCGGGTTCAATCCCTGGGTTGGGAAGATCCCCTGGAGGAGGAAATGGCAATCCACTCCAATATTCTTAACTAGGAAACCTCATGGATAGAGGAGCCTGGTGGGCTACAGTCCATGGGGTTTCAAAAGAGTTGGACATGACTTAGCAACTCAACAGCAGCAACATCTTCCTTGGAGTAATCTTCCTATTCACATCCTTTGCCCATTTTTAAATTGGGTTGTCTTTTTATTACTGAGTTGTAAGAATTCTTTATTCTTGATCTAAGTCCCTTATCAAGTATATGATATATATACATATATATATATTTATATAGTCAATCCAAGGTAGATATCAAAAACTCATTTACTTTCTACAAATTCCCAAGTGTGCTCTCATATAAAATTAAATATATGCCAGGTACCAAAAATTTAACCTTTTAACTTTGCCACCTAAGGAGTATACACAGTTGACTAAACATCCCTATTGAATTATTATTAAAAATCAGGATTTTTATTTTGAGTGTACCACCAAACCATATTTGACTAATGAATACTCCTTAGACAAAATATCAACTAAAAACCCCTGATAGCTAAATAACTTAAAATTAGTTAATAATGGAAAGGTCATTTCTAATTTTAAATAATTTAGATAAAAATATGATCTAATATGAAAAAAGTTGAAATTTTGGCAGAAATGTATTTTAAACAAATAAAAGACATGGTATAAAAAAGGGAAGGTGAGCTTACTTACTCTGAACGGCTTCCTGACACAGTTAATTGGGCAAAATTCTTAACTTTCTCTCTAACTACTTGTATTCCACGTTCATCAGATGCATTTAACTCAAGAACTCTTAATCGAAAAAGTTCAGGCCTATGTCAAAATAAAAAAGAGAGAAACATCATAGAGCATATAAGTCAGTCAGTTTAAACCATATTTTAACATCTGTATATTTTTCAATAGTTTAAAATACACCTTGTTAGCAGCATGGATATAAGGCACACAGTCTTGTATTTTCTCTTTTGCAAAGTCATACAGTTAACATTCTGGCTTTTTTCTGATACATTAAAGAAAAAAAAGGTAGATGATACCACATAATGTGCTAAATTTTAGTTCAATTTTCCACCTTGTACTGTTCATAAACATCTTGCCATATCATGATAAACACTGTAAAAACCATTTTAATAGCTATGACTTTCTAACCTAAGACTGGTAACATCCTTCTATTGTTAAACATTTAGTTTTAAATATGTTACAATTTAAAATGATGGTGCAATGTAGCATATTTTGAATTCTTTCCAAAAAGTATCTTGCTATAAGGAAAACTACTGGATCAAAATATGAAGTTTATTTTTTAGTTCTTTTTAAAAAAATGATTAAAAGTAGCTCTTCATAGGAAAATCTGAGAATTTAAAAGAAAAAAACACCTGGCATACCCTGCTAAACCATTGTTTTACTTCCTTCTAGTTATTTTTCTATTCTGAATAAGTTTCAGAATAAAAGTTACAAAAGGTATAGGCAAGCTAATTTATTGGAGGGGAGGAAAACAGTCCACTGGATTATTAAGAAAAAAATTCAGAACACATACACACACATACATATATATATAGACAGGAGTAGGAATTTAGTCTCTCTTTTTCCTAAACAGCATGATATCCTCTGCATTTTTCTATGGGCATAAACATCTAGAAAGCTGTGACCATGTATTTTCTATTTTAAAACCACATATACTATTAATGTGGGATTTACAATTAAGTCCTTTTTACAAGTTATAAAATTTGGTCTAACTTACTCTAGAACAACTAATAGTAAACTGTACTTAACAGCTTCTTTATGACTGCATTGCTAAGGATGGTTCAGACTGGATCAGAATTGTAGAATTAATCAAAAAAGCTCCTTTAAAATTTTCTTGAGAAAACAAATGTTCTGTCAAAATACTAGGTTCAGAGCAGCTTCCCCTTTGTCTTCCTTGACATCTCAACAGATCTAATTATCCTTACGTATTTGGTGGTTTCAGAGGCATCTAATTATTTTCATGTGTAGGATTTCAAATGTACCCTTAGGCCATATGCCTGATATTAAAATCCTGGATAAATTAAAGACAGATGCTGTTACGTTGGTGCATTTTGCATGGATACCAGACAGGGGCTGAAATATATCTTTTAACTTTAGATAAAGGGCTCCGGGCCCCACTACTACAACAGCTGGCTAAGCCAAACACAGTCAGTCTAGGAAGAGGACTCTAAGAAGGTGGCTCACAGAGATTTTCTGCTCTACCTGGAATCATACTGCATCAACTATGACACTCTGCTTACACTCAGGATACTTGAGGGCATGGAGCTGGCCCACCACTTTGGAGGCAGGCCCTGGGAAGTCCAGAGCAAGAAAGAACTCAGGAAGGGGTGGTCCACATCAGCAGCATCAAAATAGCAAATTCTATGACAGAGACGTGAACATGACCATTAAGAGTGATGAAACTATGAGCATGACTGCATGCTCATATATAGAGTCCTCTAGTCTCCAAAATGACGAGTTTTAAAGTGGTGAATAAAAACCACAAGGCTCCTTGTAGTACATTCAAACACTTGAATAACTTTCAGAATAAAAGTTACAAAAAGTATAGGCAAGCTAATTTATTGGAGGGGAGGAACTGAAAACAGTCCACTGGATTATTAAGAAAAAAATTCAGAACAAAAATCAACCCAACAACTCACAGAAAAACCAAATGCAAAGTTTTAGAGAAAGAAAAGCAGTACTAAGATTCTTAGTGTCAAGTCTTAAAAAAGAGAGAGAGATTTCAACTTACCCAAAGAGTTCCCTAGCTGCTGCCAAAATAGTTGATGTTTTTCCAGTTCCAGGTGGCCCATAAAACAAGAGATTAGGGAGCTGCAGAAGTTAAGATTTTATTTAAAAAAAAATTATATTCTGATACAGGTTAAAAATGACTGAAAATGTCTATGGAAGAGTACAATGACTTCCTTAATAGGGCATTTATGTCTGAAAACAAAGATTTCTTAATATAACTGGTATTACAGTAATAATAGTACTAAATCCTGCTTTTTCACAAACACTATCATTTTTCCCCAAGATTTCTTTCTAGTATCTTAAACTGAATCAATACTTACGATTGATGATTGTTCTATATCTAATCTAATACTTAGGTGGGATTTTCAAAGCTGGAATTTAAAACCTTTTATTTCTGAACGAAATCCAGAGCTTCTGTCAGTTCCTTATCTCACATCTGAACTCATGACTGAGCAAGATTTTATATTTTATGTCAGTTGCTTCAAAAGGGACACTGACCAAATTGGATTTGGCCAATATCAAGGAAAAAGGAATAAAAATGGCATACTGGTTCCAAGAATAGAAACAGTAAAAAAAAAAAAAAGCATCTATTGTCACACAGTAGTCCACATCATGATTATGTACCCTGCCTGTAGGGATGCCTGCATAGATTTCATCAGTAGAAGACAGGATAAGATTAAATAACTAGTTATTTTAAACCTTAAATCTAGCTGGCTTGGCTCCTATCAGTCAACTGATCTGTGGTACAGATTAACAAATGTACTAAATTCTAATAAGTAGTTATGAAACTGTATACTTAAAAAATTTTTTTTGATTTTATATTGGAATATAATTGGTAGTTTCAGGTGTACAGCAGAATGATTCAGTTATATATAGGCATGTATCTTTTTTTTCAAATTCTTTCCTCATTTAGGTTATTACAAAGTATTAAGCAGAGTTCCCTGTGCGATACAGTAAAAGTAGGTCCTTGCTGGCCTCTATTTTAGATATAGCAGTGTGCACATGTCAATCCTAAACTCCCCATCTACCCACTAGCCCTTCCCCTCTCTAGTAAGGATATGTTTGTTTACTAAGTCTGTGACTGTTTCTGTTTTGTAAGTAAGTTCATTTGTATCTTTTTTTTTTTTTAATTTCTGTACATAAGCTGTTCAGAGAAGGCAATGGCACCCCACTCCAGTACTCTTGCCTGGAAAATCCCATGGATGGAGGAGCCTGGTGGGCTACAGTCCATGGGGTCGCTGAGGGTCGAACACCACTGAGCGACTTCACTTTCACTTTTCACTCTCATGCATTGGAGAAGGAAATGGCAACCCACTCCAGTGTTCTTGCTTTGAGAATCCCAGGGACAGAGGAGCATGGTGGGCTGCCATCTATGGGGTCACACAGAGTCGGACATGACTGAAGTGACTTAGCAGTAGCAGCAGTACATAAGCTGTATCATATGGTATTTGTCTTTTTCTCTGAAACTACACTCTTCACTATGTTCTTTCATGTATGGCAATCACTGCACATAGGAAGCTAAGCAGTAAGGTTTATTTGCTTCCACTCCTGCCCTGTCCTCCCTCTTCCCATCCATTCATTCCTCACTCAAATCAGATGCCACGCTACTTGCTACTTAAAGCTATTCACCATGTTCATACTCTACTGAGAAAGGCAAAACAACCCCAAGTCAACCTGCTTACTATAACCTACAAGGATGTCCATGGTTCTCTCACCACCTCTCTCTCCTTCTAGATTCCAACTCACAATGGCCTCCAATAGCTAAGCACTTTCTGGCCTGCACATATACTTCCCCATGAGCTGAAGTCTGACTCCATTCTTCTGTATCAACTCCTCCCATACAACAAGTCAGATGCCTTCCCTGACCACCCAATCTAAAGAGGGTCTCTTCTAAGAAGTTTTCTTCCATTGATCTCTGTTGCACTTGATGTAATTTGCAATTATTTATTGTTATTTATTTAGCTGTTGGGTTTAACTTAAAATACCTCACTATATCAAAGCT
Source organism: Aepyceros melampus (assembly GCA_006408695.1). Taxonomy (NCBI): domain Eukaryota; kingdom Metazoa; phylum Chordata; class Mammalia; order Artiodactyla; family Bovidae; genus Aepyceros; species Aepyceros melampus. Next base: position 94,120 of record SJXQ01006780.1, on the reverse strand, counting down.
TGAATAGAATCTTATTTGTTCTACTTACATCTATGTTCTCAGCATCTCCTGCAGTACTCAGTATGTGCCAAGAAAATAAACCAATATACAAATATATTAAAAATATTACTGTTACACTGGTAACATACAGTTTAAGATACAAATTGTGAGATTCACTATTTAAAAACAAAAACAAAACCTCCCAGCCATCTCCATTTTTACTTTGCTCCAACTACTTCAGTAGTTGTATTGATTCATCCAGTCAACTACTACATACAATACTTTAAATTCTTTAAAATACAGTAAAATTATTAAGCTTTACATTATGTGCTGCTAAGTCACTTCAGTCGTGTCCGACTCTGTGCGACCCCATAGACAGCAGCCCACCAGGCTCCCCCATCCCTGGGATTCTCCAGGCAAGAACACTGGAGTGGGTTGCCATTTCCTTCTCCAATGCATGAAAGTGAAAAGTGAAAGGGAAGTCACTCAGTCGTGTCCGACCCTCAGCGACCCCATGGACTGCAGCCTTCCAGGCTTCTCCGTCCATGGGATTTTCCAGGCAAGTGTACTGGAGTGGGATGCCATTGCCTTCTCCATTACATTATGTAATAGTCTGATAATATATACATATAGAGCATTCAAGGACTGTACATGCAGTATCAGTTCTAAAAATTGATTTCTGAAAAAAAGTCTCAATTCTACTTTAATATTCTTTAGTGTAAATAATGAATTATTTTGCTTTACTTTTTTTAAAAAAATTGTTTGTATTGGAATATAGCTGATTAACAATGTGACAGTTTCAGATGGACAAGTAAGGGACTCAATCATATACATACAACTATCCATTCTCTCCCAAAACCCCCTCCCATCCAGGCTGCCATATAACAGTAAGCAGAATTCCCTGTGCTATACAGGTTATCCATTCTAATTTCCTTTACTCTCTAGAATTAAAAAAATTACTTCAACTCTAAGTTTCAAAAAACATAAATCTGAAAAGAAACACAAATTATTAAACAAGTAGAAGAAAGTTCTTAATTCCAGCCTTGTAAATTACATGCCATAAAGTCGAGAACTGAATCATAATCCCACTTCATTTTTTTAAGGAGTTGATGAATCATAGCAATTAAAAAACATCATGTCCTGCAATCTGTGTAAATATTAGCATGCAGTTTAAATTGTATGCCATTATAAAATTAAAAGCTAAAGGTACGTGGATCAAATTAAGACAAATACTAGTGAATAAGATTCAACAGTTTTATAACTTCTTTCAAAATATATACTGTTGCACTGTAATTCTAGGAAGAGAACAATGGCATCAAAACCCAAAGAATCTCTAATTCAAAACAGCCACGTTGAGAGGAAGGAAGAAAATTTTCGGAATAAAGCAAAAACCACATCCCACTATCATCTGCAACTGTTTCCCTTCCTTCACTAGGCTCTTATAACACTTCGCCTTATACAATTTTAAACTGCTAATTCTTCACATGGGCTTATCTTGTCTCTGAACTAATCAAAAATGCAACTCACTCAAAGACATTTTATCCTATATATCACAGCAGGTGACATGATGCTGTAAATAGAACACTTTTTTTGGTATTATATTGAGAGTTCAAATCCTAAAATCAGGTGAGCAATCATACTTTCAAAGAATCTTTGACTCTTCCTCATAGTACCTATTGTTGCTCAGTTGCGAAGTCGTTTTTGACTCTTTGCAACCCTATAGACTGTAGCACGCCAAACTTTCCTGTCCTTCACTGTCTCCTGGAGTTTGCTCAAACTCATATCCATTGAGTCAATGATGCCATCCAACCATCTCATCCTCTGTCACTCCCTTCTCCTCCTGCCCTCAATCTTTCCAAGCATCAGGGTCTTTTCCAATGAGGCTCTTCACATCAGATGGCCAAAATATTGGAGCTTCAGTTTCAGCATCAGTCCTTCCAATGAATATTCAGGGTTGATTTCCTTTAGGATGGTAGCTATCATTATCTATAATTCTCTCATTTATTGTGCTTACATGTTTATTCTCTCTCCCCACCAAAATGAAAGCTCATGAGCAAAGGACCCAGTCTATCTTGCTTAATGATCTCTACTTGTGTACCCTATAACAATGCCACCATAGGACAGAAGAGATGCTCAACAAGTATTTGTTGAACTACTCCTCCACTGTACAAATGGTAATAAAGGGCCTACTATGTATACACAGAATAGTATTTAAAAGGGACTGGAGGCTATAAAGGAAGGAAGAGGGTGAATGAATTCTTAAATCTCCCAATGACTTTAGGACTCCAGATAGCATGTGCTACTCACATCAGCTCCTTCTAAAGACTTTTTAAGGACTGCAACCACTTCTTCCTGGAAAGCAACTTCATCCACACATTTTGGGCGACTGTGGGCAGGGGAAAAAAAAAACTTATTTAGTATATTACAGTAGCCACTGAAGTCTTTCCTTTTGTTAAAATACCAATGATAATTCTCTCATATCAGTAATGAAATGAGAAGCTTTCATAACTGGAAATGGAAACCCCATCTGTATTCACTGCAGGCAAATACATACTGAGGAATGAAATGAAGTGACTCTTCACTCTTCCAGATGCATTGTTTGCATCTCTTGTGCTTACAAAAATTATGCAATAGGATTTTATTTTATAACATCACAAATGCCAACTGGTTCAAAATGTGAAGTGAACACTTGCCTAGTAAGTAACATGTTTTGACAACATGCACCTAAGCTGCAAAGAGAGACCTATTTAGCAACCTCAAAATAGGCAACAATTATGGTTAATACAGTTACATATGTTACTGTGTTGTTAATTGGTTAAAACCAATTTCTTTTATCACCTAAGTGCACAAAAAACGCATACCTATTCACATATCTATTCACTTGGGCAGTAAGAAAATAACAAGCTTAATCAATATGAAGTATAACTTCTGTTTTACATAACTAATGATGTTAAGCTAAGTTATCCAACACTAAGGTTAGGCTTTGTGCTTAGTTAACTAATCAAAAGCTCTTTTCTATTTATACTTTTCTAAGTAATCAGGCCAACCCCAGACAGAATTTATGTCAGATGTTATCTTAGAAACCAGTATGTATTATAAACCAGGGTTTCGTATTCAAATACCTGCAGAGTCCAGGCAGATAACAAGAGTGAAAAATGCAAGTTTAAGACAAGAGACACTAGTAGGGACTATGGTAAAGTGAGGAACATACGACTTACCCAGAATGAGTAGTATTGCGCTTAAATGGTTTCAGGTGAGAACCTGAATATAGTGCTGTCTAATCTCCTGAGAAGCTGAAAATCTAGATTGTAACCTTTGTGTAATCTATTTAATAAAATGATTCTAGATTTTTATGTGAAATTTCCCATTTTTAAAACCATTATTGATGCCAAACAAAACTTATGAAGGCCTTACTTGGCTTATAAGTAAATCTGCAATTCTTTGGTAATAACTGAGGGTACACTAGGCGTTACAACTGCTTGTTATAATATCACTTAACTGACTGAAATTTAACAGCCCATCAGTGTTGTTTTTGCCAAAAATGTATAAACAAAAACTCAACAATTTACAGTTACCAGTAAATAAAAGAGGAACAGATTATGTGGACTTAAGCAAAACTCCTAAAAGCTTATGGTCAGCTTATAGAAACTTTGTTTTCTTCACTGCTATATCTCAGCCCCCAAAACCATAGACCTGTTACAGAGAAGGCTGTAATTCATGCAGAAAATAAGTGAATTGAGCTAGAGTATTCTAAGGTACATTTCAGTTCCAAGGTTCTATGACTTATACAATTTAGTGATTTTCTTTTAAAGATGATTTTTTTTTGAAAAATATTATTTGTTTATTTGGCTGTGCAAGGTCTTAGCTGCAGCATACAGGATCTTTGATTTTCACTTTGGCATGTGAACTCTTAGTTGCGGCATGTAGGATCTAGTTCCCCCACCAGGGATAGAACCTGGGCCCTCTGCACTGGAAGCACGGAGTCTGAGCCACTGGACCACCAGGGAAGTCCTAACTGGCAACACTTAACCAAGGCAAGGATTTCCCTGGTGGCTCAGATTGTAAAGTGCCTGCCTACAATGTGGGAGACCCAGGTTCGATCCCGGGTCCAGAGATCTCCTAGAGAAGGAAATGGCAACCCCCTCCAGTATTCTTGCCTGGAAAATCCCATGGACGGAGGAGCCTGGTAGGCTATAGTCCACAGGGTCACAAAGAGTAGGACACGACTGAACGGCTTCACTTCACAAGCAAGGCAAATCATCCTCCTCTTAAGTTAGGAAGAAAAAGTGACTCAAAACTGGTCTGAGAGGTAATTTATTATTTCAACAAAAATGCGTGTTCTTACTATTTTTCCACCCACGGAACAGGTTTGGCTTTCTTGTTCTCTCCACTACTTCTGGCAGTGGCAGTTACTCCTCGATCCTTAGTCGGCGGTGGTTTAGTGCTGATAGACGCCCCTTTTAGAAATGCCTGCATGGTTACTTCACCCTGACCAGGTCTAAGACAGAAAGGGAAAAGCTCTTTTGAAACCATTATGAGGAAGTATAGCCTGAAAGCACACTTAACCCCGTATAGACATTCAATAAATACTAAGCGAAGGACATCACTCTGTGACCTAGCATCCTCTGAATGCATTCTACTGAGGACTAGTGGGCCATAAACAGGCCAAAGTGCTACAGGAACTTAAAATCTACTTATAGCGAGGGAGTTACAGAAAAAAGGACTTCTAATTTTTTGTTAAGTACGATGGCATTAATGGCCAAACTGTACAGGGATCTCAACACTCATCGGCCTAGCCCTAGCTCAGACCCTAGAATGGACTCAAAAATTAGGAGTAGCAGGACCACAAATGAAAACCCTCTGCTTCTCATGGGCCTAGAGCTCCACTTAAGAGCATATTTTACTGGCAGAGGCTGTGCTTGTCTTCAGAAGCTTTTGTGGGGAGGGAACTGAGGGAGAGGAGACACTGATGTTAAAATGTAAATAGCTGTTTTTCTGATTGCATGCTCATTCGAAGAAATCGAAACAACGCAAAAAAGCATGAGGAGTTTAAAAAATTCAAAATCGACCCAGAAGATAAGTATTAACATTCAAGTAAACATTCACCCAAGCAGCACAAGGCTGTTTTAGGGATAGTTTGCCTGAAAATCCCCAGCATTAGTGGCAATTTTATTTTTTTGGAAGTGCATTTTTTTTCACTGTTGTGCTTCAAGGCCTGGCACAGGATAGATGCTCTGTAAGCTTTGGTGACTAAATTACCATTTATCAGATCCAGTTTCCCCTTCTGTAAAAGAATCTAAAGGCCCACTTCATAGGCGAGTCAAAAGAACTATGCAAACACATAGTTCTGTGCTTAGCACAGGGGTATATAATCAATGAATAAAATAAACTGTTAATATCTGTAAACTAAGGTTTTTAACGTTGTTGGATTAGTCTATCCCTGCCACAGGCTGTAATATCGCCCAAAGCAGGGCTCTGAAGGATGATAAGACTGAGCTACTCGTACACCAAGGGGTGCAAGACATCACGGGGGCATCGAGGGCGCAAGAGTGGAGAAAGGCGAAGGTAATCCTCGCAATTTCTCCGGCTGGTCACCTGTTCTCCCCGGTTCCCCGCGTGTGTTCCCCGGCAGTGCCTGGGCCTTTCAGTCGCTCGTATCGAGAGCGAGGACGCCGCCGGCTCGCTCCTGAGATTTCCGGGGCAGGGAAAGGGCGAGGTGGTCACGAAGTCTTAGCTCCGTCCCCCAAGCTGAGACTCTCAGGCCCAGGAAGCCCCGAGCCGTAGAGCGGGGACACTTACACAGCTGCCGCCTTCAGCCAGCAGCCTGAGTTCCCGCCATCCGAAGGCCGGCGAAGGGCAGGGCGGGAACACGCCGCACGTCACGTCACTTCCGGTCCGCCGCGCGCGCCCAGCCTTAAGGGAGCCGTGTCCTCCTAGTCTGCAGTGTTCAAACGGATGAGACACGCAGATTTTCGAGTGCGAGGTGGGTGGGAGGGGAATGAATGCGGTGGTGTAAGTAAAGCTGCACCCTGCTCTCGCGCACCCCTCCGACTCGAGGCTGCAGGCAAGGGAACTTGAGCACGGCCTTCTGGAGGAGACGCTGGGGCCGCGAACCCGCGTGCTCAGCGGCTGGGGACAGGGAGGGCTCGGGAGCCGACCCGCCAGGGTGGTTGGGGAGGTGAGTACGGGGCCTCGAACCCCGCAGGTCCACTCTCTTTGTGGAGACGAGCCTGCGGAACCTGTCCCGCACTGTTAATTCTTTGGCAGTCATTGAGCGTGTCACTGACATTTCTGCGGCGACACAGTTCGGCCTGCATCCTGCTTTGCCCTAAAGAAGGACGAGAATAGGGGAGGATGGAGTCTGTCCTTCGCCAGAAGAGGGCGCCCTGGAGATCCCTGTCCTCTCCCTTCGGCTTGGTCGTCGCGAGGCTCACTGTGAGCGGGGACTGAAGATGCTTTTCCTTGCCATTTTGGGTGCACGTGGCTTATTATCTCTTATCAGTGTCTGCCCGTTGGTGAGCAGGAGGACATTGCCGTGCAGCTATGGTCAGCTAATCCTGGAGTCCTGCCCAGAAATCTGGTGGTGCGCCCCCAGAGTACAGGCAATGTGTCTTCTAGGCAAGTGTTTGAGGCCACCCTTTTTATCTTTGCCCATTGCTTGTTTTAGCTTTGAATTTTTCCCAAATGTTACTGAAATTTAACCCGTTTGAAATATTACTTTAGTTTCAGGCCTTTTTCTAATTAACCCGCAGGATTGATCTGGGTCTTATCCAGGTGAACATTTTCTTTGGCATAAACTCATCACGTGTTTTTAACTTTACATGTTTATTCATTTGTCTTTCAACAAATGCTTATGGCGTGTCCTTAGGCTGCGGGGTGATGGGGATGCGACAGAGAACAAGCTGGATCTTGCCCTCAGGTAGCTTTACAGGTAGCCTAGGACAGGGACAGTGCATTGTGTTATGCAGAGGAAGTAGGGGGCTCCGAGTACATACATCCCAGGCCTAACCTAATCAAGGGGTTAACCAGATTAAGGGTGCTTTGTGCTACTTTGTTACTCTCACAGGCAGGGCCTGATATAATCTCTCAGTTCAGTCGCTCAGTCATGTCCAACTCTTTGCGACCCCATGAATCGCAGCATGCCAGGCCTCCCTGTCCATCACCAACTCCGGAGTTCACTCAGACTTATGTCCATCGAGTCAGTGATGCCATCCAGCCATCTCATCCTCTGTCGTCCCCTTCTCCTCCTGCCCCCAATCCCTCCCAGCATCAGAGTCTTTTCCAGTGAGTCAACTCTTCGCATGAGGTGGCCAAAGTATTGGAGCTTCAGCTTTAGCATCATTCCTTTCAAAGAAATCCCAGGGCTGATCTCCTTCAGAATGGACTGGTTGGATCTCCTTGCAGTCCAAGGGACTCTCAAGAGTCTTCTCCAATACCACAGTTCAAAAGCATCAATTCTTCTGCGCTCAGCCTTCTTCACAGTCCAACTCACATCCATACATGACCACAGGAAAAACCATAGCCTTGACTAGACGAAATAAGCAGGGTGACAATATACAGCCTTGACGTACTCCTTTTCCTATTTGGAACCAGTCTGTTGTTCCATGTCCAGTTCTAACTGTTGCTTCCTGACCTGCATACAGATTTCTCAAGAGGCAGGTTAGGTGGTCTGGTATTCCCATCTCTTTCAGAATTTTCCACAGTTTATTGTGATCCACACAGTCAAAGGCTTTGGCATAGTCAGTAAAGCAGAAATAGATGTTTTTCTGGAACTCTCTTGCTTTTTCCATGATCCAGCGGATGTTGGCAATTTGATCTCTGGTTCCTCTGCCTTTTCTAAAACCAGCTTGAACATCAGGGAGTTCACGGTTCACGTATTGCTGAAGTCTGGCTTGGAGAATTTTGAGCATTACTTTACTAGTGTGTGAGATGAGTGCAATTGTGCGGTAGTTTGAGCATTCTTTGGCATTGTCTTTCTTTGGGATTGGAATGAAAACTGACCTTTTCCAGTCCTGTGGCCACTGCTGAGTTTTCCAGATTTGCTGGCATATTGAGTGCAGCACTTTCACAGCATCATCTTTCAGGATTTGAAACAGCTCAACTGGAATTCCATCATCTCCACTAGCTTTGTTCGTAGTGATGCTTTCTAAGGCCCACTTGACTTCACATTCCAAGCTGTCTGGCTCTAGATTAGTCATCACATCATCATGATTATCTGGGTTGTGAAGATCTTTTTTGTACAGTTCTTCCATGTATTCTAGTGCCCTACTCCTTGAATACTGGAAGACTCCTCACTAAGCTCCTTCATGGCAGGACACATAGTCTAAGTCCACTGTGGCCCCCTTTGCCTTTCTGCACTAGTGCACAGTCGCTGAATTTTGGCAACGTGAGTAGTGATTTCCTCAGTCCTTGCCCAAAGCCATTTATTCATGCAACTGGAAGGGAAAGGACACGAAAACCTTTCAAGGACTATTGGATACAAGGTGTGAGTTGAGGTACTCAATCTAGGGACCCAAAGCATCCTCATATAATGCCTTTGTTGAAATGGAAGGATAGGTGTGAGGTAAATAAATGGAGTTTGGACCCAGCTCTGGCTCCTAGTAGGTCACTGGCTCCACAGACTCACCTGCTGGTATTTCCCTGGTTCTGAAAGGACTAACTGGAGCAGCCATACTTAGGTACTGGCAATAGCCACGCTGGTTCCTTGTCCTGTGTGGGAAGGGCTAGTAGAGAAAACCAGCTAGACTGAAACCACCTTACACTCCCCAGCCAAGATGGTAAGTCAGAAACAATACTGTATGAGGTATATGGCAAATAATGGTGCTCCCCCAAACTGAAATAAGCAGGAAGGGTGGTCTTTATCACATGCCTTTTCCATCCATCAGTATGGTCCCTATTAAAACTAGATTTATCTGGGAGGATAGCAGTGGGTTACCATAGGCTCAACCAAGCAGTAGCCTCCTGATTACAGATGTGAGCTGTCTTTGCTAGATCAGATTAAAATGGCCTTAGATAGACCCTCCCTGTAGGCCTTGAGCATACAACCATCAATCTGATAAGCGTATTTGTTTCCATCCTTATCAGAGGACCAAAGCAGCTCACATCCACATAGGACAAGACAGTATACACTCAGAGTGTTACCCAGCAGCTATGCTAAATCTGCCCCTTGCCATTGTTGTGTCCCGCTTTCTGCAACCCCGTGGCCCTTTGCCATAATATAGTCTTTTCTTTATTTATTTTTGGCTCAGCTAGGTCTGTGTTGCAGCGTGGGCTTTCCTCTAGTTGTGGAGAGTGGAGGCTACTCTAGGTGCACTTGCAGCCTTCTCATTGAAGTGACTGCTCTTGTCTGGAGCACGGGCTCTAGGGCGCTTGGGCTTTAGTAGTTGTGGTTCCTGGGCTCTAGAGCACAGGCTCAGGAGTCGTGGAGCATGGAGTTACTCCTCAGCACGTGGGATTTTCCTGGACCAGGGATGGAACCTGTGAGTCTTGTACTGACAGGTGCGTTCTTTACCACTGAGCTGCCAGTTAAGCCCCCATAATATAGTTTTAAGAACAGGGGCCATTTGGACATTCTGCAGAAGATCACATCACTTATTATATTAAATGATCAAATGAGTAAGAAGTGGCAAATACATGGAAGACTAAGACACATGCATCCAGAGGGCAGAATAAAGGCTAGATGAAAATTCAGGGGGTCACCACAGCAGTGAGGTTTTTAGAAATCCAGTGGCTTGGGGCACGCCCTCCCATCCCCACTGCATTAGGACAAATTATTATCTGACATCTCCCACAACTAGGAAGAAAGCACGATGCGTGGCAGGCCTTTTGGATTCTGGAGGCAGCACATTCCGTATTTAGAAATTCTGCTCTCATTTATTTCCTTAGTGACAAGGAAGACTTACAGCAGGCACAGGTTGTGTAGCAGCTCGAGGCTGAGGCACAGGCACCCACTGCTTGTGGGCAGTGCAGCCAGTAGGCTCCACATAGACACTATGGGACTAGAGTTGTCTGTGGTGAGAAAAGATGCCATGAGGAGAGCAGGATTGCAGCACAAGCCCCTGGGGCTTGGCCGTAGGTGCAAATCTATGCCTTCTGCATCAGAGAAGCATTCAGAAAAGAGACCCTCCTGTGCTAATGGGCCCTGGCAGAGATTACACACCTAACCTGGGACGTAAAGTGACTCAGTATCCAGATTTGCCACCAGGAGCTGGGTTCTGTCACATTCACCAAGCCTTAAGGCTGGGAGGGGTCAGCAGCATTCCATCATCAGGTGGAGGTGGTAGGTCTGGAACAGCCATGAATCAGGAATATAAGCAGGCTGCATGAGCAGCTGGCCCGTGTTCCTCTGTCAACTATACTTTGTACCAGTGCCTCTGTCTCAGCTCATATGAATGTGGGTTAGCTTTCTCTTGCTGCCTAACTACATTATAAACTTAGCAGCCTACATTAGTGGATACTAATTATTTCATAGTTTCTGTGGGTCAGAGCTTGAGCATGACTTAGCTGGGCCCTCTTCTTCAGGTTCTCACAAAACTGTGATTGAGACGTGGACAGGCTGTTATATCTGAGGATCAGCTGTGGGGTGATTCAGTCCCAGCTGCATGCACGCACTTGTCAGACTCCAGTTCCTTGCCCACTGCCACATTGCGGGGCTTGGTTTCTGATTGGCCGTTGGAGACCACCCCCTTTAGGTCCCTGTCACCTGTTCCTTCCATGTGGCAGCTCATAACATAATCACTTGCTCCTTCAAAGCAAATCAGTCATGAGGAATGCCTCGCAAGATGGGCCTTACCATCTTTGTTTTTTTTTTTAAGATTTATTTATTGATGGCTCCACTGGGTCTTCGTTGCTGCATGTGGGATTTCTCTCCCTGCAGTGAGCAGGGCTGCACTCTTGCTGTGGGGCATGGGCTTCTCATTGCAGTGGTTTCTTTGGTTGCGGAACATGGGCGCTAGGCATGTGGGCTTCAGTAGTTGTGGTGCACCAACTCTTGTCGCTTGGCATGTGGGATCTTCCCAGATCAAGGACCAAACCTGTGTCCCCTTGCATTGGCGGGCAGATTTATGACCAGTGAGCCACCAGGGAAGCCCGGGGCCTTACCATCTTATGTCATGTGTTATGTACGGATTCTCATGTACATCCCATTGCCTTTGCTTTATTCCACTGATGAGAAGCAAGTTGCAGAACTTTTCCACACTGAAGAGGAGATTACCTGAGAGAGTGAACACCAGGATGCAGGGGTCATGGGGGCCACTCGACAACCTGCCTGCCTCAGACTGCATGGAGGATTCCAATGACAAGCTGACAGAGGAGGATAAAGGCTAAGCTTGGTTCATGGACAGGTCTCTTGGTATGTGAGTACAGACAAAAATGGACCACAGCTGCTCTGCAGCCTCACTCGGGGTGGCTCCTAGAGACTGCAGGAAGGCGTATCCCCCTCTAATGACAGCAACAGGCAGGGTATATGGTCCTCCACTTTGTGAAGAAAGGGAAGAGGCCTGCGCAAGGAAGCCCAGAGACTTCTGGGTAGTGGTCACACCTGGCTGGTTGGCCGGAGACTTGAAAGGAGAAAGACGAGGGAATGGGAGATGAAGGTGTCTGGGGTAGGGGTGTGTGGCACGAGGACCAAAGCAGTGGGCGGGGAGTGTGAACATCTCTGTAACATCTGTCAACACCCAGTAGCGAGCATCTCCCCTGGGAAGGTTCAGTTCAGTTCAGTCGCTCAGTTGCATCCAGCTCTTTGCGACCCCATGGGCTGCAGCACGCCAGGCTTCCCTGTCCATCACCAACGCCCAGAGCTTGCTCAGACTCACACCCATCCAGTCAGTGATGCCATCCAACCATCTCATCCTCTCTCATCCCCTTCTTCCGCCTTCAGTCTTTCCCAGCATCAGGGTTTTTTCCAATGAGTCAGTTCTTCGCATCAAGTGGCCAAAGTATTGGAGTTTCAGCCTTGGCATCAGTCCTTCCAATGAATATTCAGGACTGATTTCCTTTAGGACTGACTGGTTTGACCTCCTTGCAGCCCCTGGGAAAGGTACTATCAACCAAACAGAATGACTCTTCCGGGTGTGCTCAGCCAGCCCCTGCCCTTGGCCATCCTAGTGGTGGACAGTAATTTCATGAAAAGAGGCCGTGGTGCCAGAGGTGGAGGCTGCACGTGAGTCCAATAGCTTGGGCCATTCTAGCTTCTGCACTGTTCAAAGTCCAGCCTGCTGTTTACAGAAACCAGTGAGCACGCCTCTCCCTTCAGGCACCATCTCTCAAGGAGACCTACCACCCTTTTCCTCATAAAGACAGAAAATATCACAGAAACAAATCCCTACTCTCTAGATTGTCCTGAATATCTTATCCCCAGAGCAATGTTTCTCCGGACCTTCGGAATCACTTGGATTGTCTCTAGTGAAGATTTCCCAACCAACCAACCTACTGAATCTCTAGATTTGGTGTCTGGGAATCTGTATTTGTGGAATATGGAGGGCTTAGTGGCCTTAACACAATTCAGTATCCTAATTAAAAATTTCCCAGAAAACAGTTGTTAAGAGATGGGGAAAGAAAATATAAACTTAGGAGTGTCAAATTGAAAAATCACTTCACCATCTTAGTAGGACAAACCCATTTTTCAGTTGCCAATTCAGAAACACAGGGTCCCTGTGAGCCTGGAACTATGCTCCAGGTTGTGATGGGAGTGAAGAACATAAAGTTCAGATAAGAGGGAAGAATCTATACACATAAAACCTCAGAATTGGAAGGCAGCCCCAGGGGAGTGGTCCTGGCCCCTTCCCTCTTCAGACAGGCAAACAGAGGGTCAGTTTCACACAAGTTTCCAGCAGCAGAACCAGGTCCCCTGAGCCTGGCTCACCAAGAAGTTCTGATGAAATATTACTGCAAGGGATGCCAACAGCAAGGGTTCTAGGAATTCAGAGAGGCCTCCGTGCCCCGTGGCTGAGTGAACAGGGGCAGAGCCTTGGGCTGGTCCCTGAGAGGACATGGGACTCCAGGCAGAACACAGATTCTGGGGCATCAGGCATTGGGGCGGGGGATTCCAAAGGTGGTCAGGTCAGGAATATCAGGACCTCAGCCCTGTCCAGGACTTTACACAGCACTACATCTGTGGTGTTATCACCCCAGTTCATTCCTCCACTACCCTGCCCCCTCCGTTTAACCACAGGGAACTGCTTGGCATGATAACTCCATGCTCTGGGTGAGGCATCCGGAACCCCAGCGACAAGGCAACAGGAAGGGCACTGGGAGCCACTGAGGAATGGGAGACAGGGCCTCTGGAGAGAGCCAGGCAGGAGGGGCCCAGTACCCAGAGGGAGTTGCAGTCAGAGAGGCTGTGGGCTGGAAAGAGAAGAGCATGACCCTTGCGTGGGACACAGTAGCACAGGTCAAAGAGGGCAAGAGGCACCGTGGTTTGGGACAACTTCTACATATACTTCCCGTATGGCCTGACCCCCTGTCACCGGGAGGCCTGGGGATACCAGAAGAAGTTCAGGCTCACTGGGGAGGGGCTCTGGCTGCAGGTGGCTTTGCAGGGGCAGCATGGTGCCTGGTATAAAGTCTCTCCCTGTCCTGGCAGGGATCTGAGCCTAAGGCAGGAAATCCAAGCTGCAGGCCCATCGCAGCACCTGGACAACTTCTGCCCATCACATGGGTAAGGAAGGTGGACCCAGGAACCTTTGAAAATCACCAAGCTGCCTCCAAGGGAGCACGTTCATTGATGACCTGGAGCCAGGCTTGAAGGTTCTTGGGTAGAGTGGAAGACTCAGTCGTGTCCGACTCTTTGCGACCCCATGGACTGTAGCCCACCAGGCTCCTCCATCCATGAGATTCTCCAGGCAAGGATACTGGAGTGGGTTGCCATTTCCTTAGTTCAGTATTAACAGAGCCGTCACAACTTAGATGGGCCTAGAAGCAAGGCCTGCAGGGAACACAGCTGGTGGGCTGAGAGGCGGGAGAGGGTGCCAGGACCAAGTGAGCCAGGACTGCAAAATGTCTTCGGAATGTATGAGAGCAAGAAAAGCTGAAATACATACTTTCATATACATTTAAGTACATGGGTATAATGTTTTATGTGCATGGTAGCCTTATGCCTTTAATATTTGCTTACCCAAGTGTGTGTGTGTAAAATAAAACAGGCTTCAATCTGAGTGCTGATTTTTTTCCTTTTAGTCTGAAATCAGTTTCTACATGAAACATGCAAAAAAAAAATCTCTGGCTTGAGTAAATTTTATTTTTATCTTTAAAAGAAGTATATTTTGAAAGTTCATGTAGATGATTGTCTTAGCTCACTGGAAGGTACTTTTGATTTTTATGAGAACAGTACCAATCCCCTCTCAGTGATTATTAGTAACTCTGATTTCTCTTGGTTCTAGACTGGTTTGAAAAGGAAATACACACTTCAGAGATTTACTGGTCTAAATGTATATGTATAAACTCTGGTACACACAGCAAAACTCTGCCAAAGGTCCTGATCCAGCCTAGTAACCTATGCTAGTCCCGAGAGCCCTCCTTTCTTGAAATCTAAGCCCAGCTCTTCTCCTTTGAACAAGTTACCTAATCTCAATGTGTCTTAAATTCTTAATCTTTAAAAAATTTTTAAAATTAATTAATTTTTTAATTGAGGGATAATTACTTACCGAATTGTGTTGGTTTCTGCCAAACATCACCATGAATCAGCCAGAGGTGTACTTATGTCCCTTCCTCTTGATCTTCCCTCTCATCTAGGTTATTACAGAGCCCAGTTTGCATTCCCAATTTCACAAGTGGAGGTTACACCTTGTAGTTCCCTGCGGGGGTTCAGTGAGATGGAGCTCCTAGCACAGCACCGGGCTCAGAGGCTTACACAAAAATAACTCGTTGTTGTTCAGCTGTCCAGTCGTGTCTGACTCTGCGATCCTGTGGACTGTAGCCTGCCGGGTTCCTCTGTCCATGGAATTCTCCAGGCAAGAATACTGGGTTGCCATTTCCTTCTCCGATGACTCTGTTGATACACTAGAAATTGTTCTAAATTTTGTATATACAATGCTTACCTCTCTTTTTCATTAGACAAAAGAAAATTTTGGAACCAAAACAAAATACAAAAATACAGTTTAACCATTTAAAATCTGTGCAGGAAGAACTGCCACCCAACCAGCAGGATCCAGAGTGGTTCCATTCTGCCATCTAGTGGACAGAGGGAAAAGAGACATTTAGAACAAAATAATTGCTGTTAAAGTTGATCAACATCTGAAATTTACTGAAAGAGTTCTTTTTTTAAAAACTATAAAACATTATTAAAGGTTTATAGCCTGCCAGAGGCATGTTGAAATTTTATAGGTATTTGGCTTATCATTACATTTACCTCATGAAATAAGTTCCATATTTAGTTCCTATTTTAGAAATTAGGTAAGAGAGGAATAGAGAGGTAAAGGAACTTGCCCCAAATTATACAGCTAAGAAGTAGAAGAATAAAAAATGTGTTACCTGAATAGTGTAACTTAAACTCTCCTCTGAACTCACTTTTAATAAATCTACTTAACTTTTAAAATGCACAATAACAACCCAGTGTTCTAAACTTAAAGCACTGCAACTAAATTCCTCAAAATGTTTATATTTACACGCTGTGAGTTCTGAAGATTGTCTGTGGAAGAAGAGAATGCTCTCAAGTTCTTATCGTGAATTTTTCTGGCCCACCTCTCCCATTCATATAATCCATTTCAGCAAAGCCTCTGCATTTATTCTGTCACACAGACTGGGAGTAGCCCAGGGCCTCTGAGGGTTATGTCTTCCCCCCAGTACTGGGTGAAATCAGTTCAGTTCAGTTCAGTCGCTCAGTCGTGTCCAACTCTTTGCGACCCCATGAATCGCAGCACGCCAGGCCTCCCTGCCATCACCAGCTCCCAGAGTTCACTCAAACTCATGTCCATCGAGTCGGTGATGCCATCCAGCCATCTCATCCTCTGTTGTCCCCTTCTCCTCCTGCCCCTAATCCCTCCCAGCATCGGGGTCTTTTCCACTGAGTCAGCTCTTCACATCAGGTGGCCAAAGAACTGGAGTTTCAGTTTTAGCATCATTCCTTTCAAAGAAATCCCAGGGCTGATCTCCTTCAGAATGGACTGATTGGATCTCCTTGCAGTCCAAGGGACTCTCAAGAGTCTTCTCCAACACCACAGTTCAAAAGCATCAATTCTTCTGCGCTCAGCCTTCTTCACAGTCCAACTCTCACATCCATACATGACCACAGGAAAATCAGTGGGGTAATAATTCCATTCATGTAAAAAGAGTCCCCCAACATAAAATGTTAGTTTAACCAAGATGGATATTTGTCAGGGCCTGTGTTTGAACTAGTTTTTTTGCTGGTGTATGAATGTACACGTTTTCTGTTTTTATTTCTAAAGTCATTTCCTTGGGTGTTCATGAGGATTTCCATTTTGACTGGGATGAAGATGCTGGCAGCCCCCCAAAGTTAGTGACAGCAGGTTACCTGAAGTGGCCAGTGATGTTCTGAGACTCTTCTTCACTCTGGTTACTAAAATGAACAGGTGCTATTTGTTGAGCTTCTTTGATGAGTCAGCGACCATTCTTGATGGATATACATAATGCTAATCTTTCCACTAAACCTCTAAAGTAGATATTGCTATCTTCACTTTGGATGAAAACTGCTTGTGACCACTCCCCACCC
>SJXQ01006780.1:0-77273 GCA_006408695.1 Aepyceros melampus | reverse complement strand
CAGGGCTTCACTACCGTGAATAATCACTGATTAGCTGGTTGGCCCTTTCAAGCCAGTTTACTTCCCCTGGAAAATGAGAATCTTTGACTAAGAGTCTTTAAGATTTTGCCTGATTCTAAGAATTCCTCTGCAAGGAGCTGTGGGGGTTTCAGAAGTGAAAAGATTTTGTCCCTGCCACCAAATAGCCCAGGGCCCCATGAAGCGCTGCGGCCACGCTCAGAGTAGGATGTAGTGTAGGAGCAGATGGTTTGGAAAGGACATCACGGCAGGCATCTCTGTGGCCTTGCAGCACCTCCCACCGAACCCCTTTCTCTACCCTGTCCTTGTCTCCTCTGTTCTTTCTTCCATGTGTCCTTACCACGTCTTTCTAACTCCTGTTTCTTTTCTTTCTCCCCCTGCCTTGCCCTAGAAAGCTGATTTTCTAACGGTGGGTTTTAACCCATTAGTAGGTCACAAAATCAACTCAGTGGGTCTGGACCAGCATTAATAAAAATGAATTAACACAATACAAACTATTAAAGGGTATCAATCACAGTGAAGGTAATATCATGTGAAACATGTCAGTGTGTCTGTCTGCATGTGTGTGTACACTGTGTCAAGAGGCAGACTTTACATGTTTTATGACATTAGGAAAACCTTGCTCTAGACTAGAATGGGAGCTCCTACCCTCACCCGTGGTTCCAGGAGCCGAGGAGCCCGTGCCCCCAGCAGGGAGGTGGCATCTGGGTCTTGACATTGCTCAGAGGACTGGTCATCAGCTCGGGCAAATCCTTACCTGGAGGCAAGGATGGCCCAGATGACCCTATAATAATGCAGTCAGTGCGGGGCCAAGTGTGTGAGGGCCCTTGGGCTCAGGTGAAACCCCCACCGCTTACCCATCCTGTAGGGCTGGCAGCAGAGACGGGTAAGGAGCCCCAGCAGGTCATCATGTCACCCCAGGAGCTGCTTACCCTGAGGAATGGCTGGAACTTGTCCTCAGGACTTTCAGTTCCCATACTTCCCCCCATGCTCTATCACTGGAAATGGGCAGCCAGCCTCCCCAGAGCTGGAATTAAACCAGGCTGTGCCCTTGCATCGAGGCCCAGCCCCATCCCCAGCGGGTACCTCTAGGGCCCCTGGCACCTGGCATTGTCTGGGTCACTCAGACCTCAGCCCCTGGAGACACAGCCCTTCGGGTCACACAAGGGTGGTCAAGGGCACGGCTGCTCCATTCCTCCCTAATAACCTTCCAGCAAGACCAGCGTCCCTCTGTCCTCACTGTCTGCCCCTGGTCTAGGCACCCAGGCTGGATGATTGCCCTAAAGAAGCATCTCTGGGGGTTCCTGTGGATGCCCCAAAGTCACATCAGGAGGAGGGCAGTGGGAAGCACCTCGCAGAGCCAGGTTCTCCTCTGCTCTCCCCACCACCTCCCAGGAGCCAGAATTAAACCAGGCTGTGCCCTTGCATCGGGCCGGGTTTCTGGAGGCTGCCCCGCTGCTCCCCATGTTGCTAGCACAGCCCCCACTGCCCTGCTCTGGGAAGGACCCCATGCCCCAGAACAGTTTGGGGGCCCTCCGGACTGTAGGCTGGGAGCTCCCACTTGCTGGCTGCCTGCTCCCAGAGGTGCTGTGCCCCACCCCACTCCATCCCAACTGCAGGCTCCTTCCACTCCCTCTCCTCTGCCAGTCCTCTGCCCAGAAGGCCCTCCTCCATGGGCCTCGCCCCGATGCCCTCCCCCTGAATTCTCACCTGACTGCACTCAGATTCCTGAGGGATCTGGAACTCAGCTGATGCTCAGCCTGGGGCTCTCTCTGCAGATGCTCGCCTCCCTTACCTGGTTTGGGAGCCTGCGCCATGTATATAATGTGGGATAGATTCCAGCTGCAGTGATTACAGGCCAACGGAACTAGACCAAGTGATAATTCCTCTCTCATCTCAGCTTCTCAGCTGTAAAATGGGGCTAAGGTCCTTAGAGCTGTGTGAGACTTCACTTTTGACAAATAGCTGACATCCTGGTCGGCACACAGTAGGCTCATATTTGGTGGGGGTGGCTGTCTCTGCAGTGCTTTAAGGACAGCAGCCCTGGCACAGGACAGGTGCACAGTGTGTGGCTAATTGCTTAATTAGCCAGTTCTTTGACAAGAGAGGCAAGGTGTATTCCTCCCTCTGATTTCCCCACGGAGGGGAAAGCAGTGACTTTTGGCAGAGGCTGCCAAGGAGATGGGAAACGGGCAGTCATCAGGGAAGAGATGGAGGGAACGAGGGCGGGAAGGAGGGACAGAAGGAAGATCGTCAAGCGCAGAAAGACAGTTTTTTCCTGAGGCCTGGGAGGTAGGGATATGAGCACCACATGGACGCTTCTTCTCTGTGAAAGAATTCTGAGTTGGAAAGGGAAAATGGAGATCACGGACCGCCACCGGCCAAGGTGAAGCTGCCTGGTTTTCCAGCAGAGGGTGTGCGGGCTCAGGAAGGAGACCTGAGGCTGAGAACTGACACTCATTCCAGACCCCAAGGCGCCCCGGCCGGCCTGCCTTCCCGGGAGCCGCTGCTTTGGGTGCAGAGGCCGGCCCGCACCGCAGCCCAAGCAGCAAAGGGGCCTGGGAGCCCGCAGATCCGCAGTCCTGCGCGGGGGCGACCGGGCCGTCTTCCCCGAGCCTGAGGAGCAAGCGGCCCAGTTCAACGCGAGGCGCACTCCTGCGAGGCTCACCCAGCCTGGGAAGAACCCGAACTGGCACCCGGGGGGCAGCAGACCAGCCCGAGGGACAGTTTTCCTTTTCTTTTTTTCATTTCTGTTTAGTTCTCTGTAGTAGTTGTTTTGTGGCTGTGTCGTGTCCGACTCTTTTGCGACCCCATGGACTGTAGCCCCGGAGAAGGCAATGGCACCCCACTCCAGCACTTTTGCCTGGAGAATCCCAGGGCCGGGGGAGCCTGGTGGGCTGCCATCTACAGGGTCGCACAGAGTCGGACACGACTGAAGTGACTTAGTAGCAGCAACAGCAGGACTGTAGCCCGCCAGGCTCCTCTGTCCCTGGGATTCTCCAGGCAAGAACACTGGAGCGGGTTGCCATGCCTTTCTCCAGCAGGGATAAACCCGGTGTCTCCTGCACTGACAGGCTGGTTCTTTACCACTGAGTCACCTGCTGCTGCTGCTGAGTCGCTTCAGTCGTGTCCGACTCTGTGACCCCATAGACGGCAGCCCACCAGGCTCCCCCGTCCCTGGGATTCTCCAGGCAAGAACCCTGGAGTGGGTTGCCATTTCCTTCTCCACTGAGTCACCTAGGAAGCCCATTTAGTTCTTTAGATTTCTAGTTATTTGATTTTGTAGTTTTCATCTTATTTTCAAACTTACTTTTTTTCAAAGGTCATTTTCAGTTACCTTCAGTTATTTTTGAATTAGCTTTGATAATTATTTGTCAGTACTTAAAATTATTAATTTTTAGACTTAGTGTCTGAGTTATTTTTCAGTTTCTCTTCATTTATTGTAATTTTGAGTTATTTTTAGTTTTTTAAATCTATTTTTATCTACTTTTGACATATGTAATTTTGTTTTATGTTTGAATGATTTAGTTTTTAGTTATTTATTTTTGAATTATTTATTTTCAAATACATTTAATTTTATTAGACAATTTCAGTTTTTTAAAATTTTCTCAAAATTTTGTCATATGTTTTCACCTATTTAGTTTTAAGTTATCTTCAGAGCTATTAATTGTCAATTTCTTAACTTTTTAAATTAAAATTCTTTCGGTTCTTTATTTTTACTTAATTGATTTTAAAATTTATTTATTTTTAAAATTATTTAGCTTTAAAGTTACTGTCAGAGTCCAATCTGATAGAGATTCCATACTGGCTATAACAGAAAACATTTAATATATTTAATATAAATAATTTTTACTCAGCTATTGGAAAATGAAAAAGGCAAAACAAAAAAATAATGGAGTATAGTGCAGCCCAAAGGCTCAGGGAAAATAGGGAAGAGGTTGGTGGCCCCACACGGCTGGGGGTAGCCCTCTGAGGGGGCAGCACTGCCCAGTGGAACAGGTGCCCCAAGGACTCGGAGACAGGCCTGAGAACTGGATTCAGAGCTCTGGGGTAGGGGCACTGCCAGCTGGGCTGAAGGATGGGGTGTGATGAGGCTGGTTAGTGAAGTGTTGGGGAAATGGTAAACCTCAGGTCCTGGAACTGTCTAGGGCTCTCCGGGTGGAGGCCAGTTGCTAGGGCAATACTGAAGTGAACCCAGGCACCCAAGGAGGAACACAGCCCTCTCCCCTCCGCCAGCCTCCGCTCCTCAGCACTGTTGTCAGAGGCTGACTTGGGAGCAGCTGGCAAAGGCGGTGAATGGCCCCAACCACAAAGCAGAGAGCAGAGGGTAGGTGGAGAGCTGAGCAATCATAGCTACTAACCGGCATCCTGAGCCCTGAAGTTGTTTAGTTTTAGAGGTAGTTTTGGATTTAGTAATCAACAGTTTGGGAATTGTTAGGGTGTTTTGATTTTCTCTATTCACTGGATGAGGGATCTGGCTGAGTCTTCGGTCGCCTGATTTGTTCCTGGAATGGATTGGGTCAGGAGGCAGCTGGGGGCTGTCTCCCATGAGACGTCACTGTAGAATTCAAGAAAATAGAAATAGTGTGTTCACAAAGAAGCCCTTTGACTGTGGCCAAAAAAGGGCAGAAACTAAGGGAGAGACTGTCAGAGAAGGGCTCCTAGGCACAGTTGTTCAGCAGAGCGTTTGAAATCTTTCAGAAAGTTAGGGTCGCTAGGAGTTGGACACAACTGAGCGACTTCACTTTTCACTTTCATGCATTGGAGAAGGAAATGGCAACCCACTCCAGTGTTCTTGCCTGGAGAATCCCAGTGACGGTGGAGCCTGGTGGGCTGCCGTCTATGGGGTCGCACAGAGTCGGACACGACTGACGCGACTTAGCAGCAGCAGCAGCAAGCTATGATTGTGAATTCACCCTCTCATGCTCCCTTTCCTAACAACAAAGTATCTGTCTCAGTAGAGTGTGTTTCAAATTGGTTGGATACAATATTTATTATTTGCACACTAAAACAAAGTTCTTCTTCCTTCTGTTTGCATTATTTCCCAACCCACATTGTTCCATTTTGACCATAAGAATATTTACTTATTTACTATGTATTCACTCATTTAATTCAATGCCTATTCCTGGTACCCCCATCCTAAGAAGGGAGCTGTCAACCAGGAGAGACCAGGGAGGGATGAAGATGAGTGAGAAACTCTCAGTCTGGTTGGGGGAGATGGATGTGGAAACAGATCATCGTGACATGGTGTGACAAATACTGTGGGGGCACAGGACCTTGCCACTTCCTCTTCCTGATGTGGTCAGGGAAGGAGTGAGCTGGGTCTTCTGGAGCAAGCATTTTCTCCAAGTGGAGAGGAAAGAGAGGGACATCTGTGCACAGGCACAGAGGAGCAATGTAGACACAGCAGGGAGGAGGTATTGGCCGAGACCATTGGGCCATAGGGTTCAGAAAGGCACTGCCATTAAAGGCTGGCCCTGGTGCTTGACAGGCATGGCCTCCTTTGGTCCTCACAGCCAGTGTGCCTGAAGCTAGGAAGCAACACCAGCAGTCAGTGCTCTTCCTGACCTGACTGTTCCAACCACGGTTTAGAAGACCATCTGACTTGCCATGTCTGGAATTCTCCAGCCCCTTCCTGGCTGTGTCCCTGATCCTTTCACTCCTTCCTACTTAACCCTTGGAGGTGAGTCCTTCCCCCTCCACCTTCTGATTGCTGCTTTGTAAACTGCAGGGCGAAGGACGGTTAGGCCAGCCAGCTGTGAAGTGTAGTTGGAAAGGAAGCAGAGCAGAACAAAGGAGCTCTGCAGCTGGCTTTCTCAGGGGAGTTCTACAGACCAAGATGATGGGAGTGGGATCTTGGCTAACCAATCCTAACCTCCTCCACCTGCATTCAGAAACCCTTGAAAGGTTGTGCAGATTCCTTCCCTAAAGGGAGGGGGAAAAACCTGTTTTAGATCCAATTCAAGCTTGTGGGTCAACAGATTGGGGGTTTTTCTAAGCACTCGGAGCCCACTGCTGCATTAACAACATTGGACATGTATAAGTTACCAAGTCAATCTACCAGATCAAAAGACAGTGTAGTCTGGCATGATCTACAATGGCATATTTTCACATTTTTATAACATACATTCACATAGTCAGTTTTGAACATATAGATTTTGCAGCGGACTTCTCTGCTTTCATCTCTCCAATTATCTTGTCAATCACACTAATACATTTCTCAATAAGAATATGTAAGAACTACATTTGGACAGAGGAATCCTCAGGATTCTGACTACTAGCCTCAGAAAACACATTGCTTGCATGCGTGCCTGCTCAGTGTCTCAGTCGTGTCTGACTCTTTCTGACACCATGCACTGTAACCGGCCAAGCTCCTCTTGTCCATGGGATTTCCCAGGCATGAATACTGGAGTGGGTTGCCGTTTCGTCCTCCAGGAGTCTTCCCGACCCAGGCATCAAACTGCATCTCCTGTGTCTCTTGCGCTGGCAGGCGGATTCTTTGCCACTGCGCCACCTGGGAAGCCCAAACACATCACCTGGATTAAATACTTTCGACCATCTGTCGGCTAGTCGCCCACGACGGAAACAGCCTGAAACTCTCTCATTCTTTTGGACCTCAGCCATTTCATAAATCTACACCACTGGAAGAATGCAAAGTGTTCAAACTTCCCAGTCCTTTCAGGAAGACCCTCTCCACAAATCTGTCACAGACTGACTGCCAGAGGAGCCGTTTCAGTCCCAGTCACCCCTGCTGACGTCCCCAGGATGCTGGCCTCAGGTGCTCTGGGGCAGGGCCATTCTGTCCTCTCACTGATCCCCATGGGCTCTGCATACTCTTCTCTAGGGCCTTATACACAGTAGCCTCCCAGGTCACCCAGGCTACTGAATGAATTGGTTGCAGAACCTTTTTCAAGCCCTTTGAAAGTAAGACCAAAAACAACAACAAAAAAGATACTCCTCTGTGGGTAAAACTTCTGTCATCTTTCCATTTAATTAAGTAAGAAGGATTACAGAACAATGAGATCAAAATCTCCTAAACCTGTTTTTCCCCTAAAGCTTTTGAAAAAATCACTCATATTCTTTATGATTTTGTAATGTTGCCTGTTGTCCCTAGAGACAATGTGCCTCTGTTATCCAGAGATAACACGCTCTGACAAAACTAGTTAGACTAAAGGCAGCCTTGATTCTGGAAAATTTGGTACTGTTCTGAATTCCCACTAGCCATGCATTATGCAATATTTAGAGGAAATAGAAATCATCTAAGTTAGCATTTTCCAGATCTGTTTTTCAGAAACAGTAAGAGGATACAAGAGATCAGCAGTTTTTTCCCTCAAGTTGCAATATACAGGAGAAAAGGAAACATTTATCCAGAGAAGTCCTGCAGAGAAGTCCTGCAGAAGGGAAACCTGCATACTTTTAGTATACCCTTTATTTCCCGGACTCTTTGCAAACAGTTTTCTTTGTGGGATATCACAAGCCAAGTAGAATAGTAAGCTGGTGCAACAACCCAACAATATAATGACCTGATAGGTTTATTTCTATCTCAGCTAATAGTCCAGGGCAGGTAGGAAGTCTGTTCTGTTCCACACAGTCATTTGGGACTCTCAGATTTCTTTCTTCTGGTTTTTCCACCATCCACTAGAACATCATCTTTGCTTGTATGATCAAAACTGGGTCATGGGCCTCTAGTTAATAATACGTGTTGTATACTTGGAAGTTGCTGGGAGTAGATCTTAAACATTTTCACCAGGCACACACAAAAATAGTTAACTCTGGTGAAGGAGGTGTTAATTATCTTGATAACCATTACACAGTGCATATATAAATCATCAGATTGTATACTTTAAATATATATGATCATATTTTTCAATAATTCCTCAATAAACTTGAGGGAAAAGTGATATGTAATTCTAAAAAAAAAAAAACAAAACTCAAAAAACTGGGTCACAGGCATATCTGCACTCCTGTTCACTGTTAGGGAAGAAATTGAAGAATCACAGGTGTAATATTTTAAGATTCAGCCAGGAGTAGCTGAGTCTCTAATATTCTATGGGTGAAAATTTTGTCATATCCTAACTCCTAATAATGGAGGTCATTTCCCAACCACTAGGCCATTAATACATAGCATGGTCATCCAACCAGCCTGTAGTGAAGCAGAACTGGAATTCAGGTTTCCCAACTCCAAGTCCAGAGTCCTCATTGCCACAGTAGCAATTCTGGACTTAGCCAATGTATATGGAGCCCTCTTGTATGCCGAGTTCCACGTCAGAATATGGGGTTGGAAAGTTTTTTTAAATACAGTCTCCCAATTACATGTTTACTCAAATATCAAGCTTTGTAAGTGGATAAAATTTCAGATATGACCTTAATACTTATATCTTAGAGCTTTGCATCATGCTATTTTCATTGGCCAAGAGGATACTTTCTCCTCATGAAAAATAAACACACGCAATGATCAGTGTAATTCTGAAATATCTCCTCCATGCATTTGAAAACTGACTATATGAAAAAAAACATTTAACATTAGAATGTAAAAGACAAATATGTATTAAAATGGGTGCTGGGTACACTAAAAATACAAAAAAAAAAAAAAAAAAAGCTAGATTTTACCTTACTTTTTAAAACATGACTTGCTAATGCAGTACTGTAAAGCTGAGCACTAGTTTTTCTTTCATATGAAGCAAGATAACCCATATGACCCTGCTCAGCCTGGAAAGCCCCCACTTATGTACACGTAATATGGGCCAATTAGAGACTGCCAGATGTACTTGAAAGTCAATCAGAAAGTTTCCCCTACTCTCAAAAACCTCACCCTGCCATAACTAGAAAATCTCACCCTAAAATAACTCTCACCAAAGACTGTCTTAGGACTTCATCCTCCTTTCAACTAATAGAGAATTTTGGTGTGAGGAGTGTTCTAAGGATACAGGCTCTCAAACATATGAACCGAGGGTTGCTTATTTGAACTGGCATCCTTGCTGGTGAAAGTGGGTTGCTGTTAGTCCAAAGAATGAATGACAAAACAAGAGTCTCATATTTGTATCTGAGTTTGTCTTGGATAAAGTGCAATTGTAGTCAAGTCTTTGGAAGAGATAAAGGAATGAAAACTTTTTTGGTCATTTCTAGGAAATGGGGGATGGAATGGGAGGAAGGCCACAGGGTGTGTTTCTTCTGTGTCTTATTATACTGACTTATTTTAATTAAGATTATTTTTTAAAAAAGCACAATTAAGCAAAAATATATGCAATACTTAAACATACTTATGGGAGGGAGAGATCACATGACCTGCTATTTTCAGTATCCTGGTTCCCATGCTGACAGGGGATTGGATGGTAGCCATGACACACCCTGGAGGAAAGGCTCACATGTATTTGATTATTTTACTTTAGATAGTAACAGTTCAATCCTGGGAAAAAGACTAGCCTCAAGGCATCTCTGACTGAATGGTCTTCAGTCTCAGTCTCTAAACCAGTATGCCACAGAATTGTGTCTTTCCCCATGTTGGCCTTTGTGTAGTGAATGAGGCCTCAAAATGATAGGCTTGCACAATGTTCCTGTCTGACAGCCAGGTAAGCACAGTAGCCATGTGATTTGGGAGCTAAGGTCATTCCATGTTGTGCAATCATTTAACCTTGCTGTAAACAGCTGTATTCCCATAAGATTGGAAGAAAGTATTTTTTATGCCAAACCCAAAGCTACCCTGAAGTAAGTGCATGAATCTTAGTATCTTATAGTCCATCAGGAGGAGTGAGAGCAGGTCCTGGAAAGCATATGAGTTTTGAAGCCAGATAGACTGGGTTCCAGTCTTGGATCTGTCCAAGACTGTACAAATCTGGACAAATCGCTTAAACACACTGAACTGCAGACACTTGATTTGTAAACTAGGAGACAGAGTTATCTCTAAGGGGAAGATTAAATAGAATCACTCCCTGATTTTCCATTCAGCATTTATCATTGCCCATGTTATACCAGGTCTTATTCTTGAGGTTTGAGGATAAAACATTGAACAGGCAAGGCAGCTGCTTTCATGAAGTCTACAGTCTAGTATGGAGAGACAGATAGTAATACAAACCCAAAATAAATCAGAGATGCCACAATAAAAATAAAATACTGGAGTAATTGAGCATTGCTGAAGTTTTTCTATGTTTTCTCCTCAGTCCTGCTTCTCTAGTAAACTAGAACCACATTTTCATAAGCCTCTTCCTAAGCCAGTAGGCCTTTTGGGGAGAGACATTCATGACTCTATCTAATCTCAAAGGCCTGATGTGACTCCTCTCGAAATATTTGCATATTAGTAGGAGGCTAGGCTTTAGATCAGGGCTTCCTTGGTGATTCAGCAGGTAAAGAATCTGCCTGCCAATGCAGGAGACATGAGTTCGATCCTTGGGTCAGGAAGAGCCCCTGGAGGAGGACATGGCAACCCACTCCAGTATTCTTGCCTGGAGAATTCCATGGACAGAGGAGCCTGGTGGGCTACAGTCCATGGGGTTTCGAAGAGTTGGACCCTACTGAAGTGACTGAGCACAGCACAGCACAAGACTTAGATCAGACTTTCACTTTACTTTGCTGGGGGCTTTTAGGCTCTGTGTGGTCAGCAAAGGTGGTATTTAGGGGGCAGGCAAATACTTGCCCACCCTCTGCCTGAGGACATTCTGTTTCTGAATGTTTGCAGAAATTCTTGCTGGGATCCTGAGCCCTTGCTGGGGTCGTAATTTAATGTATCAGAATTTGTGACTTGCAGGAAGTAACGCTGATCTTGTTCTTCAAAAACAGAATGTGGCTTTGGCAAGACAGAGTTCAAGGTGGTGAACACTGCCACTTTAAATCTAAGCCTTCTAGGAATACCTGTGTGCCTTGGCACCACTCCAGGCTGCTCCCAACCCAGGGAAGGGTTCCCCAGTAGGTGGGTACAGGCTTAGGCGCTGGTAAAATGGGGTCTCACACACATGTGAAAAGTTAGTTTTCAAAAGTTTACCCAGAATTTTGGAACCAGAAAATCCATGAAAGATGCTAACCTCTCCTGTATGTGCTAAACTGCTTCAGTCGTGTCGTACTTTTCGCGACCCTATGAACTGTAGCCCACCAGGCTCTTCTGTCTGTGGGATTCTACTGGCAAGAATAATGGGGTGAATTGCCATGCCCTCCTCTGGGAGATCTTCCTGACCCAGGGATTGAGCCTACGTCTCTTGTGTCTTCTATATTAGCATAAAGTGGTTCTTTACCATTGCACTACCTGAGAAGCCCAATCTATCCTAGTTAGTATATATTTTCTGATATATTGAATTTGAATCACATACAGGTGGGAGCTTCAGAATCATTTGGAATCCAGGGCCTTTAATAATCTTAATCTGGCTCTGCCTCACACCACCCCAGAAATGTTCCCTCACCTCAGTCCTCAAAATTAACATGCAAAATCTTTCCCTAGTGGGGGGTCCAGGCCAGAGAGGAAAGGATATATTGTATTTCCTGCTATACTGTGGTTTCCTGTCATGCAGAGTGAGTGGGAGCCGATGGTGGTAACTGGTGCCCCAGACCAGCAGGCAATTCATTTTACATAAAGAAATATTCTGTTTTCCTGCTTCTGATCTTGGCCCTTGGTCCCATCTTCTGTTGCTGTTGTAAGAGGCAAAAATAAAGGCCAAAGCCTGGAGACATAAGTGTGATGACTGCAGCTCTACTTGGCATCCCAAGCCCGAATTGGTTGCGCTAGGTTCCCTGGGGTGGCAACCCAAGGAACTGCCAGGGGCCCGTGTCTACCCATTGGTCTCTGGCTCACTGTGCTGGCCAATGGGAAGGGACGGCGGCGAGGCGGGGACTGCTTGCCCCCATGAGTACCGGGCGGCTGCGGCTGCGCCATCGCCTCCTACTTCCACCCTGACCGAAGTCTGTGGCTCTGATTCCACACCTGCGGGTAAGGACGACTGATTCAAGTTCTAGGCTGGAGGTGAAGGCTCCTTACCATGGAGCCTTTGGCTGGGCGGTGCCCAGGCTACCCTGTTAGCAGGGTGGGGAGAGAGACAGGCAAAACCCTGGTCAGGGCAGCACTGCTGGAGGCCGACGAGCCTTGGGCGTCTGCCTCGATTTTCCCAGAGCTCCAAGAGAAAAGGGACGGTTGCCCCTGGTCAAAATGTCTGGGACCATCCTGAATTTTGTCCAGTTCATTCTGTGGTAAAGATGCTTAACCAAAAAGAAGGTTGGGGTCAGTGAAGGAGGGGGTATGGTCCAGCAATAAAGTTCAATTGTATGGAGGAGAAGTGATACATCACTTCTCGCCTGACCAAGTAGGGCAGAGAAAGAAGCACATGAAGAAGCAGCTTGAGGAATGCCTGATCTCTGACCTCAGGCTGAGTTTGGAGTCCACCTCTGCCACTGGAGTCTACTCAGCAGTATTTATTGAGCAGATTTTACAGGCCAGACCCTGGGTTTGTGAGATACAAAAATGGATGAGACACGATCATTATCTATAGATTTTGGGGGATGTCTGTAAGCACATGGCTATCTACACCATTGTGGGGCTAGCTCACAGGATGATTGAGAAGTTCAAAAGAGGTAAGGTGAGCAGGCAGCCTGGCATCTACTGGGAACTTATGGAAAATCTGTTTTGTAGCAGACACCTTCTGACAGAAACCACGATCTGCCTGGCCTTTGCCAAGCCCACTCCCGCCTGCCCTGGGGAGTGCTGCACTTGAGGCATCCTGGTTGTTTCTGGCCACAGATGCAGAGGCTGGAGTGGAAGGGATTTTAGAGGTCAGGCTGGCCTTGTGTGTCTGAGGATGCAGGTCCCTGGTCTGGGGAGACTGGTGTTCAGATCAAGCCTCAGGAGGGGAGCAACCACCTCACTCCTGGGGATTCCTGTTCTTAGGGGGTAAGGTCAGCTCCTCCTGACAAGGCTGGGTACAGGGGGGACTTGATGCTGGCAGAGTATGTCCAAAGGAGCATGAGGGTGTCAGCTTTGTTCTTGAAGGTGAGCAGTGGGAAGGGAGCCTGAAGCTTAATTGGCTGTTCCTGTTGCCTCCCTCCCTTCATTCTTGAGGATTTGTAAGGAGGGCTAGAGGACTAGCTTCTTGTGCTTTCTAAGGTGGCTGTGGGGACAGACTTCCTTCTTACTCCCTGTCGAGCTGGGGGGCCAGGGGCTGCAGACCCTTGGCTGAGGTTGGGAGGTAGAAGCTTTAGAGACTAGAATGTTTAATTAGGCATTCCTTCATGTGGAAAGAGACTGGTCCCAAACGTGTGTGTGTGTGTGTGTGTGTGTGTGTGAGAGTGAGAAAAGATGAGTGTGTATGTGTGTATGAGTGTGTGTGTGTGTAGGAGGGGGCAGGCATGAGGATGCTGAGTGACAGCTTTCAGGTCACCCTCCTGGGTGCCAGGCAGAGCCTAGCTGATTTCTGGCTCTGCCATTTATCATTAGATTGTGCCAGGTAAGATTGCCAATATTCTACCATTTTTTGACCTTTAAAGACAGCAATCTCATTTAATTCAGCCCAAGAGTTGCATGCTGTTAAGCCAGCATCTTGGTCTCTTCAAACCTCTGATTCCTCTGTAAAGTGGAGTCAAAAACAGCACTAATGAGGAGGATTAAATGAAATATAGTTTAAAAGTGGCTTATGCAATTTACACTGCAGAGTATTCTTGGCAACTTCAAAGTGTTCTCATGGTCCTCATCTTACATGAACTCATTTAGCAGATTAAGAAACTGAGTCTGAGAGCCTTTTTTGAGGCAGTCATAATGTGATGGCATCTCTCAGGGATCTTCTCCTTAATCTCTCAGTTTCCCCATCTCTGAAGCTGGGGATACCTTCTTTGCTTCATGGAGTTAAGATTGAAACAGATAACAAATGGCATAGTGATGGGAGGTGTTACTGTGGGAGCTGGTTTCTATGAAAGTGAAAGAAAGTGAATTCGCTCAGTCATGTCCAACTCTCTGTGACCCCATGGGCTGTAGCCTACCATGCTCCTCCATCCATGGAATTTTCCAGGCAAGAGTACTGGAGTGGGTTGCCATTTTCTTCCTTCCTGACCCAGGGATCGAACCTGGGTCTCCCACATTGTAGGCAGACACTTTACTGTCTGAGCCACCAGGGAAATCCTTTGAGGATCTAACAATCTAAGGGGGATCTTCCTCCCCCTTAGCCTCCCATTTGTACAAGCAGGGCAGGGGTGAGATTTCTCACCCCTTTCAGTTTTGTTGGACTCTGCAATCTGTGCTTTAATGCCCTTTCCTGTTGGAGGAGTTGGCATTGGCTTTGGTGACCTCTCTCCCCCATCTTACTCTGTCTCCTACCAGTCCCAGGGAGACTCCTTGCATTTCACAAGATTCTGCTGCTGTTGCTGAAATTCCAGCAGGTCAAAGTGGAATTTCTCATACTCTTAAATGAAAATGAGGGACTGTAATATGGACCTTTAGGATCCAGAGAGCATCATGGCCCATCCTCTTGTATAATTTTGAAAGCAAGCTTATCCATACCTGTACACAGTGCACCATGAAAGCTAGTGCAGTAGAAAGAACCCAGGCTTTGGATTTCAACGTGCACCTCTCTACACTTCCACTGGGTTGGCAAAAAGTTCATTTAGAATTATGAAAAAACTCGAATGAAATTTTTGACCAATACTTCTTATCCTAGAGTGGAAGTTACTAAACTTCTCTGGTCCTCAGCTTTCTCTTGGAACTGAGTCCTGACCCCCTGGAGTAGTATGAGCGTGAAATGAGATTAAAGGGGAGTGGATGTACAAAGGGTGGTCCACAGCAAGTGCTCCATAAATATTTGCTTGCATCTCTTTACTTATATCCCTGGAGGAGGGTACGGTAACCCACTCCAGTATTCTTGTCTGGAGAATCCCATGGACAGAGGAGCATTGTGGGCTACAGTCCATAGGTGGCAAAGAGTTGGACATGACTACTTATTTGTGTGAAACACTTTATAATTTTATAAAATAATTATTCATACTTTAAGTGAACCTGCTCTCACAACAGTATTGTGAAATAGTCTATTAAAAGGTAAGGAGAAACTCATTAATAAATCAACTTTGCTTGCAAAGAACATGAAGTCTGGGAGGTGGGTTGGGAAGGTAAGTCACCCAGTGAGTTAGTGATGGAGCTCAGATTAGAAGCCAGGTTACTGGATCATGACCTGGGGTTTCTTCACACTATTCTCTCTTCTATCCCCCATCCAATGGAGTGGAATATCTGCAGGCAAATGTGTGACCTTGATGCTGTTTTCCTTCTTTGGACTATGCCTAAGTGTCCAGCATTATGCTTCAGAAGATCACAGTTTGATTTCCAGCTCCACTGTCCAACATCTCTGGGATCTTGAAAAGTCATTTAACTTCCTGGAAACCCACTTTTGTCATCTCTAGAATGGGTGTAGTCGTTGATAACATTTACTGAGCACTGACATGTGCCAGGCACTGTTCTATATAGTTTATGTGGATTGTACCTTTTATTTTATTCTTTTCTTAGGTTAAAAAATTTTTTTTCATTTCTCTGTGCCAGGTCTTAGTTGAGGTAGGTGGGATCTAGTTCCCTAACCAGGGGTCAAACCCAGACTCCCTGCATTGGGAGCACGGAGTCTTAGCCACTGGACCACCAGGGAAGTCCCAGATTGTGCTTTTTCATCCTCCAACAAACATATGCCCGAAACATGTTATAAGGAAGAACAAATTATTTTCACCCAAGCACTGAGGTCAGAGAACATGTGTTCTCTATTTTGCCTCATCCTGTCTCTCAAAATGGTTGTGAAAATTAAGTGAGAAATTAAGTGAGGTGAGGACTTTAGAAGTGGCATTCTACAAAGACAAAGAAATATAAGTGTTATTAGGATTAGCTTCATGACTCATGTAAATGATTTCTTTATCGGTGCAATTGAGTCTTAGAACTCAGTCTTAGATTACAGTTTTATTTAGTTATGTTTTCCCCTTTAGCTAAAGAGAGGTCTTTCAAAATCAAAATGTAATAATTGCTATATTTAAATAGGGAGCACACATAGTTTTAAAATAAATTGTTTGAAAGTTCAGCATCTCTGCACTGACTTTCAGTTGCTATCAATTGATGATTTTTCCATCCAAAACTTTAGACGATAACCTGTTCTTCGCAGCAGAAACATCCTAGGATTGTGTGCCCATCTGCCCTCGCTCCCTCCTTCTATTACCTCCATCACCTGTCCTACTGTCATGGCACCCAGACTCATTGCCCCTATGAAAGGAGAGATCGTTCCTTAACACTTCCCTCGGGCTGGGAAAATAGAATCTTGATTTTTAAAAGAAGAGGAGGAACCAGAGAATCCAAGAGACCTGATTTTTCAGTCCTTTCAATGATTTGGAGGAAGCCCCCAGTGACCTGCATCTTTGGGGCCCTCTGTAGCTGCCCTCACCAGTTCTCATGTTCTGGATTCTCTCCTCCTGTTTCTCTGTGAAAAAGAACCCAGCCTTCCTCATTTCTGGAGAAAGCAAGCACAGAGCCTCTTGGTAGTCTTCTTAGGAGTTTTACTGCAAACTGCATAGAGGAAAGGGATGGAGGTGACAAGCTGTGGGAAGGTTGGACAACATATAAAATCTTAAAATTCTTAGTACAAGCATTTTGTGTAAACAGAAAAGGGACTTGACTGATCTCTTCTTGGCTTTGCAGCTAACTCCTTTCTTTCTTCTCATCTTGGCCTAAATTGGGCTTCCCTGGTGGTTCAGCAGGTGAAGAATCCACAGGAGAACTGAATTTGGTCCCTGGGTCACGGAAGATCTCCTGGAGGAGGGCATGACAACCTACTCCATTATTCATGGACAGAGCAGCCTGGAGGGGTTTATGGGGTTTCAAAGTCAGTCATGACTGAAGCGACAAAGCATAGCACAGGCCTAAGCTATTTCATTTTCATTTATTTCCGGCAGTTATTGAGAACAATGACTTTGAATCCTCCACATCCAGTAGAGGGGGACAAAGGTACTGGTTGAGGATAAGAGAGCCTCGACTAGGGACTCATGCCACCAGGCGGCAGCATCTGTCTCTATCGGCGCCTGTTGGTTGTGCTGCTTGTCGCTCCTCCTCCCAGCCTGCAGGTCTCATTCTCAATTCTCGCTTTACTTATAAGATGATATTAGAACTCGGTATTTGATAAATGATGCAGCAGATGAATAGAGAGGAAAAGTATTAAATAAGTGTCTTTTAAACAGCTAGTCATCAAATAGGAAGAAATCACTTGATTATCTTAGATCACAGCTTACCCAACACAAAATATCAGAAATGGATTAAAGAGTAAAATTTAAAATACACCAGACAATAAAAGAGAAGAAAATAAAGTACTTACCAAATCCTAGTATGGATAAAGACTGTTTAACTCTTGGAAGCCAAGAAAAAAAAGAAATCAACTGATTGTTTATATAAAAACTAAAACTTAAAAAAAAAAAACCCCAAACTAAAACTTCTGTCATGTAAGAAACAGGATAAGCAAAACAAAATAATCTTTACACTATAGATAAGTCATAGGACACATGACAAAGAGCTGGTATAAAGAGCTCACAAAAGCTAATTAAAAAAAGCATATTGTATTCCTAATGAATTAACTGATAAAAAACACTAACAGAGATATCAAAAATGAAATTAGGAGATAAGCCTTTAATAAAATGTACAACTCACTAATTATCAAAGCAGTTAAGTTCCATTTCTTTTGCTCACTAAACTAAGATCAACAAAGCTGTTTGCAATGATTATATTCAAAGTTGGGGAGTGCAGCTAAGATGGGCTTTTTGTATACACACTGATGCACTGCTGTGAACAGCATGACAAACTACACTTTGGGAGTATGTATCAGGAGCCTTAAAAATGTTCACATCTTTTGGTCCAAAATTTTTACTTCTGGGATTATGTCATAGCATAATATTAGTTTGGGGATAAGCTATGCGCCAAAGATGTTTGTTAGATTTTAAAATGTTTCAAAATGAAAGTATGAAATGTTTCTAAATGAAAGTATGTTCATGCTTCAATAAAATGGAAACGTTGACATATACCCTGGTTATATCCACTTGATAGACTAGCACACACATTTAAAATAATGATTACAAAAATTAGAAAATTGCAAAGCAAAAATTAAAGAATAAAATTTCTAGGAAAATATTATTTTCATTATGTTTAAAAATAAGCAGATAAATTCTTGGGAATGGGGATTAGTTTATTTTCTGTAGTTTCCAAATTATTTATCTTACTATTTTTAATGAACACACATTTGTGTGTATGAAACTTGAGCTTATACATATATAAGTAAATATATGTAAGTTTATGTATAACTATATATATGAATAAACTTTAGAATGGAAAAGACTAGAGATCTCTTCAAGAAAATTAGAGATACCAAGGGAACATTTCATGCAAAGATGGGCACAATAAAGGACAGAAATGTATGGACCTAATAGAAGCAGAAGATATTAAGAGATGGCAAGAATACACAGAAGAACTATACAGAAAAGATCTCATGACCCAGATAACCATGATAGTGTGATCACTCACCTTGAGCCAGACATCCTAGAGTCTGAAGACAAGTGGGCTTCAGGAAGCATCAGTATGAACAATGCTAGTGGAGGTGATGGAATTCCAGCTGAGATATTTCAAGTCCTAAAAGATGATGCTGTTAAAGTGCACTCAGTATGCCAGCAAATTTGGAAAACTCAGCAGTGGCCACAGGACTGGAAGAGGTCAGTTTTTATTTCAATCTAAAGAAAGGCAATGCCAAAGAATGTTCAAACTACCACACAATTACACTCATTTTACAAGCCAGCAAAGTAATGCTCAAAATTCTCCAAGCCAGGCTTCAACAGTACATGAACTGTGAACTTCCATATGAACAAGCTAGATCTAGAAAAGGCAGAGGAACCAGAAATCAAACTGCCAACATCTACTAGATCACTGAAAAAGCAAGAGAGTTCCAGAAAAACATCTACTTTTGCTTTACTGAATATGCCAAAGCCTTTGACTGTGTGGATCACAACAAACTGTGGAAAATTCTTAAAGAGATGGGAATATCAGACCACCTGACCTGCCCCCTGAGAAATCTGTATGCAGATCAAGAAGGAACAGTTAGAACTGGATGTGGAACAACAGACTGGTTCCAAATTGGGAAAGGAGTACATCAAGGCTGTATATTGTCACCCTGCTTATTTAAATTATATTCAGAGTACATCATGTGAAATGCCGGGCTGGATGAAGCACAAGCTGGAATCAAGATTATGAGGAGAAATGTCAATAACCTCAGATATGCAGAAGACGCCACCCTGGCAGAAAACAAGGAGGAACTAAGGAGCCTCTTGATGAAAGTGAAAGAGGAGAGAGAAAAAGGTGGCTTAAAACTCAACATTCAGAAAACTAAGATCATGGGATCTGGTCCCATCACTTCATGGCAAATAGATGGGGAAATGATGGAAACGTGAGAGACTTTATTTTTTTGGGCTCCAAAATCACTGCAGATGGTGACTGTAGCCATGAAATTAAAAGACGGTTGCTCTTTGGAACAAAAGCTATGACCAACCTAGAGAGCATATTAAAAAGCAGAGACATTACTTTGCTGACAAAGGTCCATCTAGTCAAAGCAATGGTTTTTCCAGTGGTCATGTATGGATGTGAGAGTTGGACTGTAAAGAAAGCTGAGTGCTGAAAAATTGATGCTTTTGAACTGTGGCGTTGGAGAAGACTCTCGAGAGTCTCTTGCAGATCTCTCTCTGCAAGGAGATCCAACCAGTGAATCCTAAAGGAAATCAGTATTGAATATTCATTGGAAGGACTGATGCTAAAGCTGAAACTCCAATACTTTGGCCACTTGATGTAAAGAACTGACTCATTTGAAAAGACCTTGATGCTGGGAAAGTCTGAAGGCAGGATCTCTTCTCCAGGGAAGGACAGAGGATGAGATGGCTGGATGGCATCACTGACTGAATGATGATAGAGCCCCTGGTGATGGGCCATCGAGGTGGGATTCCAGACACAATGCACAATTTTGGGAGTAAGATTACTTATCAGGGATTTTTCTGCATCCCTCATAGAAGAACTTCCTCCTGAACCCAAATTCAGTTCTGGAAGCTTTGTGAAATCTATGAGACAAGCAAACTGATGAAAAAGGTGAGTCTTTAGGGTAAAAAAATACACACGGACCATGTTTTGTTTAGAGTCAGTTTCTTGGGATTTGCTACATTTCAGACTCCACAGAGGGTATCAGTGATGCCTGTGATCCAGGATCCTGGGACCAGTTTCTCTGTCTGGTGCTTTCAGTAACCTAACAACAGAGGCAAGGACTGGGGGGAACCAGAGGCCCTGTGCACGCAAGGGCTGTCTTTCAGGAGGGGGTATGGAGGGCTGGTTCTGAGACAGGGAGTCCCTTGGCTACCTGTGCCCCTTGAGCTTTTTCTCAGGGCTTCCAGAATACATACTGTAAGTGCACTCCATTCTCTTTCCTCTTCCTGTCTCTTTTCCTTCTTCCTTCCCTCCTCTCTTTGTATTTCCTTTTTTTTTTTTTTCTACAAAAGTATTTCTTTAGTCCCTTTCTTATACTGGTGGGACTTTCTTGGTGGCTCTGATGGTAAAGAATCTGCCTGCCAAGCCGGAGATGCAGGTTCAATCCCTAAATCAGGTAGATCCTCTGGAGAAGGAAATGGCTGGTCATGCCAGTACTCTTGCCTGGAGAATTCCATGGACAGAGGAGCCTGGTGGGCTACAGTCCATGGGGTTACAAAGAGTCTGACATGACTATGCAACTAACAGCCTCCTGCCCCTGTGGGTGTGCTTAATGGGTGAACAAATAAAATGACAGTACCGAGCAAGCAGTGCTGTGAAAGATAAGCAAGGGCTCTGGGGGAGGACAGAGGGGGAACAGCAGTCCAGATGGGGGAGGAGGACAGGGAGGACTTCCTAAAAGCGAGGACAGCCAATGTGACCTGAAGTCCATGAGGGATCAGGCAGTGAGAAGGTAGAGCTAAGGGGCTGCACAGGCAGAGGTCAGTGGTTAGTCTCATGGGACAGTGTATCTCTGGTTGTCTGACCAAGGCTGTGTGTGTGTGCATGCATGTACATGTGTAGTGGTGTTTTTGTGAGCATGTGTGCATGCAAGTGTGTAATAAGCCAAATGTCTAACATGTGGCCCAGGAGTTGAGGAAAGGAAGAAAGAGAATGGGAGAGAAAGGAGGAACAGACATAGGAAAAAGGAAAAGGGAAGAAAAAGGAAGGAGCCAAGAGAGGGAAGTGAGAGTTGAATGGAATGATCTGAGTCATCATTTTTGGAAAACCCAAGGGATAGAGTCCTGACAAATGGACTCTTGGAGCTTTCTCCATTCCTCATACTGTGCTCAGATCTGAGGAATTGGAGGAGTGCTGTCTCACCATCACTGGTGGTGGAAGAAAGGAGATCACACCTGCAAAATAAGGCTAAACACTGAAAATTTCAGGGCAGAGAGAGCACAAGGTGGGCTGGAAGAATCAGAGAGTCTTTCCAGGAGAGGTGAGTGTTGAGGGAGTGGGTCTGAGGCAAACTCTGCAGAGCTGGCCAGAGTCCTGCTTGGGTCCTGACGGGGGAGCCATGTGGGGGTTGCTCTTTTGTGGCTGACAGCGTGGATCTGGGTTCCAGGGCTCAGGATGCTGCTGCTGGGAGCTCTTCTACTGCTACTAGCCCTGCCCAGTCATGGCCAGGACACCATGCAAGGGCCCCCGCTGCCCAAGGGGGCCTGCGCAGGTTGGATGGCAGGCGTTCCAGGGCATCCTGGCCACAACGGGACCCCAGGCCGGGATGGCAGAGATGGCATCCCTGGTGAGAAGGGTGAGAAAGGAGATCCAGGTAAGAATAAAGGCTTTGGCATCCTCCCATCACAGACTCCTCCCGGGTAGAGGAAGGTTTCTAAAACTATGAGAGGGCAATAGTTACTGACTACAGCCCTTGTGCAGGGAAGAAACAAAGCTTTTTGATGTGACCCATAAGCAGCCTAAAGTGAATTGTGGATTGGCCTTCTAGGGGTGAACACACATGGTCCCTTTAAAACCAAGTACCCTTGGCTCTGCTCTACCCACACCACCTTCCCCATCCTCTTTCCCACCTCAGCCTCATCCATCCCTATTCTCAGTCTGCTTATATTCCTATTTTCCTTAATGTCCCCTTAGTTCCCATTCTATCCAGTGGCATTCAACCACACTTACTGGGACCTCCTGGAGGTCACAGTCCTTTTCTTGGAGAACTCTTGCCCTAGTGCACAGGGCTGTTAGACATTACTACCAGAGAGTCTACTCCAAATATGCCAAAGTGAATATGGACAAATGCCCAAAGAGTGGAATAGAGAGAAAATGCCCTTGATGCAGACCTGGACTGACAATGAAAGCTTTCAGGAGGAGGCGGGGCTTGAGTGAGACCTTGGAGGATGGGTATTGGGCAACCTAGACAGACGAGACAGAAAAGTCCCCTATGTATGATTGGTTGAGCCTGCACATAAAGTACTGGCAGGGTGGAGGGTCTGTGTGGAGACTTTTGGAGATAAGGTTGGAGAGGAATTTATGGGAGCCTGTGTTGTAGGGGGATGTGGAGGAGAAGGTTATGGCTGTCCCTTTTGGGAGCTCTCATTGGTTCCTTGCTCTGTAAGTCAAGCAGATCCTAGGTAGGGGCCACAGGGACAGTGTTTTAGACTGAAAGCAACCTAAACAGGAGTTCTGTTCCTTGGGTCACTGAGGTCTTCTTGTTCTCTAGGTCTTGTTGGTCCTAAGGGTGACACCGGTGAAACTGGAATCACTGGGATTGAAGGTCCCCGAGGCTTTCCAGGAGTCCCAGGCAGAAAGGGAGAACCTGGAGAAAGTGCCTATGTATACCGCTCAGCATTCAGTGTGGGACTGGAGAGCCGGGTCACTGTCCCCAATGTTCCCATTCGCTTTACCAAGATCTTCTACAATCAGCAAAACCACTATGATGGCACCACTGGCAAATTCCTCTGCAATATTCCCGGGCTGTACTACTTCTCCTACCACATTACTGTCTACTTGAAGGATGTGAAGGTCAGCCTCTACAAGAATGACAAGGCCCTGCTCTTCACCCACGACCAGTTCCAGGACAAAAACGTGGACCAGGCCTCTGGCTCCGTGCTCCTCTATCTGGACAAAGGTGACCAAGTCTGGCTCCAGGTGTACGAGGGTGAAAATCACAATGGGGTCTATGCAGATAACGTGCATGACTCCACCTTCACAGGCTTCCTTCTCTACCATAACATTGAATGAGCACCATTAACTCAGAGTCTCCATTGGGCCAAGCAGCGCAAAGTGAAAGAACAGTCCATAGGTCTACAGTGTAATTAGGAGACCAATTTTATTATCTAGCTGGGGGGTTCCAAACAGCATTCATTCATTCATTGATCAAGTACCTTTTTTAAGAAATGATATACTATGTTCCAGGACAGTCTTGAAGAATACATGTCCCCTGGCCTCAAGGATCTGTTACGTACTGGTAATGGAAGGATGATACCATTTACTGGGGAGTTTCATATACATGACAAGTAACTAACTACAAGAAAGTATTTGACAGTGATATTCTGTGCCTGCTGTTTTTCCTTATGTTTATGTCAATCCTATGAAGTACACAGGAAAATATTATTCTCTTTTTTACACTTGCAGTCCTGAGAGAGAGAGCTGTGTGCCTAAGTCACATAGGCATTAAGCGGCAGAGTTAGAAATCCAACTCAAGGCTGTGGACCTTTTCCAGTATATTGTGTCTGTTTTAAGGACTAGATAGCCTTTTGGTAGAGTATTGGTAGGGGTCTCCCACCATCTCATCTGAGGACCTTTGAACTGGCCTTCACCACATAGTAGGCCTTTCCTTTGAAGCACTCCCTCAGAGAAGGTGGTTCCATGACTAGGTCCTATTCCAGCTGGACTACTCCATACTTCCTCTTCTCTGTGTCTTTCCTCAGACCCTTCTCTCTGGCCCAGAAAGTTGACTCCATCTCCACATGTTCACATCTTCCCTATTCCTAAAGACCACCAGGTTGGGAAGCTTCTTTGATGTGGTATCTCTTCTTTCTTGCAAGTCTTCCTCACGCCTAGGCCCCTTTGCCCTTCCACATGTCACCATGGATGAGAGTCCTGGATTTGCAAGACATCCTCCCCCAGGCCAGGGATAATTACCCACAGAGGATCATGCTTCCTGCACACTGAGTCCCCTTGCATGTCCTTGACTGATGCCTCATGAAGATCAAACTCTGGAATCTCCTATCTACCCAGAGTTAACTCCATTTCTGTCTCTCCATATAACCAATCCCTATCTACAAAAACAGTTTTATTTTAGGAACTCCTTGATTTTAAACTTCTAATCTTTGTTCCACTGAATTGCTTGAATC
The DNA here is from genome assembly GCA_006408695.1 of Aepyceros melampus. Taxonomy (NCBI): domain Eukaryota; kingdom Metazoa; phylum Chordata; class Mammalia; order Artiodactyla; family Bovidae; genus Aepyceros; species Aepyceros melampus. Next base: position 52,928 of record SJXQ01006780.1, on the reverse strand, counting down.
TTTTCCACTGAGGTTAGGGATGACTGTGCTTTCCAGAACATTTAAAGAATTTTCCCTTAAGAAAGTAGCTTGAGCCTGCAATGCAAAGCCCATGAAAGAAGTTGGAAACTATTCTTTCTTTGAGCACCAACAGGGTCAGGGGAGACCTGGGCCTCCTGAATCTACTCTTGCTCTTTAAGAAGTTTAAAAAAAGAAAGAAAATGAAGAAAAGAAAATAATAACTGAGATGACTATTTTAATTAGCTTGATTGTGGTGATTGCGTCACAATGCATGTCTGTATCAAATCATCAAATTGTACACCTTACATACATGTACTTTGAATTGTTAGATATTCCTCAAAATAAAGGAATTACAGATAGTTGATGGTGGTAAACATTCTCTCAGGATGAAGATGAGTGATGCTCTTCAAAGATTTTAGCAAAAGCAGAGCTAATAGCATTCTGTATAAATATAGAAATGTAAAACTTAGCTATTTGCTTGCAGTGTTAAATTCTGAAAGATTTCCTTTTGACTATTCATTAGGCAATTATGATATTTACATATAAGGCTTAGTTTTTTTAAATGCTTGTATATCATTATTTTCTACAAGTAAAGATACTCTTCAGCATTAAAAGTAGAACACTTATTTCATGGATCTTTGGTTTTCATTTTTGGAGAAGACATGGATTTACAGAGGGATGAAGAGGGGTAAACCTTGTATTAATCAGAACTCTATTTTGTGAATGACAGAGAAGATGTCCTTGCATTTCATAGGCTTTGGCTGGGTTGTGTGCTCATCTCTGACCAGTCACTGGAGTCAGGAGGATGTAACATATTTATTGACCTAATTGATTATGGCTCAGGCTGGAGAAGGAGTATTTTCCTTAAAGCAAAATCTGGACAGTTACCAGAGTGGTAGATTCACGCCTTTGCTATCTGTCACATGTGCCACTCAGAGTTCGGTCTGGGATTTTAGTAGTTTAATTCTTTTTAAAAAATCTTTATTTGCCTGTGCCAGGTCTTAGTTGTGGCACACTGGATCTCCATCTTCACGGTGGCCTGTGGGATCTTTCAGTTTCAGCACGAGGGATCTAGATCCCTGACCAGGGAGGGAATACAAGTCCCTTGCATTGGGATCGAGGAGTTTTGGCCAGTGGACCACCAGAGAAGTCCCTGTAGTTTAATTCTTGAAGCCTCTGCTATGCTTCCTTTGGTCTGTTCTGCAGTGTACGCTGGGGGTTGAGTCTGGGACTTAGGGAGGGTCTCAGACATGATTAGCAGAGGTCCTGTTCCAGCTCTTCCCTCTCTGGCATGTCCCTATGCTCTCCAGCGCCCAGGGACCCTCCTTTCCCTGAGTCTTATTGCCAGGAAACCAGGGTTCTCTCTGAATTTTACATTCTCGCGCTACTGTGCAGTCTTGTGTGACTTCGGCTGTCTTGAGGGGGATAAAGCAGGAAGAGAAAAGAAAGAAAGGTGGGCTACAGAAAACAAGGGTCACCCGCACTATTTGAATAGCACGGTCCATTTCACTGCTTTCTCTGGTCAGAGAGAGAGAGATTGTTGGAGGAGGGAGTGAATTTTAGATGCTTGTTTTGCTGCTGTGGCTGTGGCAATGCAGCCAGTGCTTGGGGCTGATCCTGGCAGAGCTGGAAGAAAAAAGAGAAAAGAAAGCATATTTTTAAAAGTGGGATTTCTCTTACACGCTCTGTCATGCAGGAATTGCTTTTTCTGGTCTCAGCAAGAGGTGATTTCTCCCGGAAATGGTGATTTCTCCCAACAGTGCCTAAAACACAATTCCAGGACTTGGCCTGCCTTCAGGTCAAATCCATGAGACAAAGAAGGAAAAAACCCCATAAAACTCAGCCAGGCTATGAGTTGTTATTCAAGTTTGGACTTCAGCCCTCAATCTGTCTGCCACTATTTACTTTTTAGACTCTTTGGATTTGCTTTTCTGCATTGTGTTTAGAGTTTTGGGTTGTAATCACTGGGAAAGGTAGAAGCTGCCTGCAGAAGACTCAGGTTTGATCCCTGGGTTGGGAAGATCCCCAGGAGAAGAGAATGGCCGCCCACTCCAGTGTTCTTGCCTGGAGAATTCCCTGGATAGAGGCCCCTGGCAGGCTACAGTCCGTGGGGTCACAAAAGGTCGGACACAACTGAGTGAGTAACACACACACATACATCTTGGCTGGTACCAGACACCCCATGTCCCATTATAGTCCTAAAGAAAGATAAAGGGCAGGAATTGAGGATGGCAGGAGCCCCAAGAAGGCACATAAATTGCCCTGACATTGATGGAAGTCAAAGAAAATAAGTCCAATCTTGAGACTTGAGATAGTCCATTGTTGAAGAAAGAATGTGGAGGGTACTGAACACCCCTTGGCCAAGGGAGGCTGGGGTCAGGTGAGGTCTTGATTATAAACCCAGCCTCCGATTCTTCCTGTGTGTGGAGTGACTGAGGAGACTAAATCACATGCTGTGCAGAAGCAAAAGCAGTCAGCCTGACCACCACAGGGATCAAAGCAGAAATATTTACCTCCAATTCAGCAGTTTATTTAGTGCTTTCCTTAGGAATGTTTGGAAACACCTAGGTTTTTAGTAAGAGTTAGAAAGAACTTGATTTTTCCCTTTATCTTTTTAGTTCTCACTCTGGTATTTTACAGCAAGTAAACATGATCTTGAATGAAATTCATTATGTAAAAATCACATTTTCCCAAAAGGGAAGAAATGAAAATGCAGAGACCACTTTCCTTTATTTATTATGTGTGCCTCACAAGATCAGTGTAAGTGGAATTCTGGGGCCAGGCTCAATGTTTAAAGTGCAATTCAGTTTGTATCAGTTACGCTGTAAACAGGTCAAGCCTTCAGCTTTGACTGAGTGTAGTGGACACCTGCTGGGTGTTCTTCCTTTTCTCCCTACATGTTGGGGCCACTCCCATGCCCTGCCCTTCAGGCAACCCTGTAGGCCTATCCTAATTCCTTTCTCCTAGAGGTCATAAAATGGACCAAACCAGATGCTTCATCTAAGCTGGGCCATCCAGAGTTCCTCCAGCAATGAACTAGGATGGATGTGAAATATGTAGATTTGAGACTCAGGGGTGGCCAACTTCTGCTCCATGGTCTAGAGATAGAAGCAGCCCAGCTGCAGAGAAAAAATAGGCTGAGAGAGAAGCAAAACTGAAAGTCAGAGAGAGAGCGAGCGTTCTGTTTCCCAGAAGCTTTTCCACTTAAAAAAAAAAAAAATATATATATATATATATATTTTTTTTTAGTCAGGCTGCTCTGAGTCTTCGTTGCCTGTGTACAGGCTATCCTTAGTTATGGCTAGTGGGGGCTACTCTCTAGTTGCAGTATGTGAACTTCTCACCATGGTGGCTTCTCTCGTCGCCACCACAAGAGCATTGGCTCTAGGCACGTGGGTTTCAGTAGTTGTGGCGCTCAAGTTTAGTTGCCCCAAGGCGGGTGGAATTCTCCCTGACCAGGGATTGGACCCAAGTCCCCTTCATTGGCAGATTGATTCTTTTTTTTTTTTTAATGGTTTGTGTCCATTGGGGTTCCCTGGTAGCTCAGCTGGTAAAGAATCCGGCTGCAATGCAGGAGACCTGAGTCTGATCCCTGGGTTGGGAAGATCCCCTAGAGGAGGGCATGGCAACCCACTCCAATATTCTTGCCTGGAGAATCCTAGTCTGGTGGACTACAGTCCATGGGGTTGCAAAGAATTGGACACGACTGGGCAACTGAGAACAGCAGGGCACGTGCTTCCATGTATTTAAAGTTGAAAAACAAGCAAAACAAATCTATTCTTTTAGAAGCTGGGATAGAGTTACCTTTGAGGAGGAGGGAAGGACAGCAAGTAAGAGGGAGCATAGAGGGGGTTTTCTGGGCTGCTGGTTATGTGGCAGACCGATTCTTAACCGCTGGAGCACCAGGGAAGTCCTCTTGGTTCCAGTCCTTTTTGATATTCAGTTGTATACTTGCTCATGGGTCGGTCACTTGAGGCATCAGTTCCTGGATTTTTTCATAATTTTCTCTTTTAACTTAAGCTGGCTTGAGTTGATTTCTGCTATTTCTGCTGTCTCTATCTGAAGAGTATAAGAGGTCAGGAATTAGCCTTTGACTGTGCCCAGGTTCCAGGCTGAGGTCTAGTTAGGAAGAATACTTGGTCAAGCAGGCATGCATGCTCAATCTTTTCAATTGTGTCTGACTCTTTGTGACCCCATGGACTGTAGCCATTCAGGCTCCTCTGTCCATGAGATTCTCTAGGCAAGAATACTGGAGTGGGTGCCATGCCCTCCTCCTCCAGGGGACCTTCCCAACCCAGAGATCAAATCCTCATATCCTGCGTTTCCTGCATTGCAGCTGGATTCTTTACCACTGAGGCATCAGGGAAGCCCACTTGGTAATGGGGTAACAAAATTAAGTCATTAGGGCCCATGAAATCAAACCTAGAACTCAAGTTTCATTTATGTTTATTTTATTGGTAATTAATTTCCTAGCTTGGAAATTTATTATGGGCAGAGACTTTCTGTTTCATTTTTGAATTTTTTCTTGAGATCATTCATTCAGTAAGCACTTATTAAGTGTACACTATGTGCCAAGCACATAATAATTTTTTAAAAATAATAACAATAATAATACAAGTCATCATTTTTATGTACTTGCTTGAAACACATTTTTTTATTTAATCCTTATGACACCCTGGACATTAGATAGCATAGACCTAATTATCAGATAAGAAAGCTGGTGAAGGTGTGATCAAAAGCCACAACTAGTAATCTGTAGAGCAAGGATTCATGCTCAGAGCTGCCTGATAGAAAGAGTGAATCCAAATCCCACTCCTTTCTTCTTCCTAGTTTTAAAACATTTGGAGGATAGGGTATCTATATATCCTGTAGCCCTAATGGCAGCAGTCATGTAAATAACAGTAGTGGAAAAACTTGCGTTTGAAAAATGAGTCACTGAATTTGCTATATGACAGAGAGTCTGGCTGTTAAAAGGAAATATGATGAAATGTCTCACTCATTTATGTGGACAAGTTTTGAAGACTGCACTGAGGTTCTTTGTAAGGGTGATGCAAGAAAAAAAAAGGATCTTGCAAAAGAGTTTCTTTATGCCAGCTAAAATAGGTTGAGTCAATGTTCAACCATTTGCTATTAAAAACATTTTATGAATTAGAAATACAATGCTATTTCCTTAACATAATAAATAATAACACATTCAAAGCAATGTCTAGCATTCTAATAAAATAGTGAAACACAAAATGCATCTCCATCAAAATTGGGTACAAAACAAGGATGACTATTATTCTCAGTCTTCCACTTAACAGTGTCCTGTATGCTCTATTGCTTTACCTCTTATCTTTTAGATCTGTCTTATGTCATTCATGTTCTTATCACAATCTTCCATAGAACAGGCACCCACAGGAAGTTAAAAAAATTTTTTTTTCTTGGTATATACTTTTTTCTCTCAGACTGGGTTCTTGGTTCCTCTTTGGCACATTGTGTTTCTCTTTCTGTTTTTCTGCAGTGTACCTGACTGATTGGTGCTTTCCGGGGTCCAGCCCCGGTGGATCCAGGGAATTCGAAGCGGGGAAGGCATAGGCGTCTTTGGAAAGAATTATTTATTTAGAAATATAAGATTAGATTAGAAAAGAATAGTGTAGTAGGAAAATTAATGGAGAAAAGAGGCTGAATAACTTTGGTTACGGGGAAAATCAATAAAATCTCAGGACAAGAGATTTGCACCATCTACGTGGGGCCACTGGCGCCCACTTGAATCTCTAAAGGTGCCCCATTGTGGGCTCCTTTTCGCGCAGATCTTAGAAGCTGGGGCAAGTAAGCAGATGTGGTGAGCCTCCCCATTCCAGATGGGAATTCAGCCTGAAATTAGAGAGAAGACACGAGGGAAACCAGTCCTTCCAATAACTGGCTTCAGCCCCTATTGTCCTTCAAGGGCTTTTATACCTGTTTTTGTACACAGAGATCAATGAATAATATAAAGTTATGCAGTGTCAGCAGCCCAGACTTTTATCAAAATTGGGCTTTTCTCTCTGCATACCTAGTTGTATACACAAGTCTTAGGTGATTTACATCATCTTCTGGCCAAAAGGCCAATTTAACAATTTACAGCTCTTTTCTGATAAGTGTTATTCTTTCCAAGGTCTGGTGCCATTCTCGGGAAGCACTAAACAAAGTTACATTCTTACATAGCAAGGACACAGCAATTTGTAATGAGCAAGAGGAGTACAGTGATTTATAAAAGAAAGTAATTAACTCAACAGTCTAGTGTTGCTAACATCAAAACTACTACATATCTTTTTCCAAATTCTGTTTATATGGCTAACTTCTTTCCAGGTGCCTAAGATAAAGAATAAGGAGGTCTGGCAGCAATCGAGTCAACAGTGAAATCCTATTACCAATAGGATTTTTAGCTCTTAGAAAAGGTTTTGTAACTTTAAGATACTTCAAGCTTTTGTGCCCCTCGCAGTTGGGGGGTTGTAAGCAATTCACAAGCTTGTAAAAGGTCCGGGGAACCTGTTAGGCAAGTTAGAGCATTTAAGTTAGAGCGTTATCAAAGGGGGTTGAGCTGAAACACTCTTTCAAATGCAGAAGACTAAAGCCCTGAGTTGACTTTTTCCAGAGACTGTCAGAAGAGTAGAAAAGCAGGCAGATTCTTATTTTGGGGGTACATGCTCAGGAAATACCGGGAGAAACCCTGAGACTCAAATTGCCTTGCCATCTGAGTCTCTGCCACGTGACCCTGTCACGGGTGGGATTCCTCATGCTGGCCTCCTGCAGGTGCTTGCTTATGTTGAACATGGGTAGGTCTTTCAAGACCTTCAGACCTCTCAGAGGCAGGGAGGATGAATCTTCCATGACTTCTTTTATCCCTAACACTTGCATGTCTCACCTCCAAGCTACAGGGTGGAGCTAAAAGTTGTTTTCTATCCACTCTTTGGAGACTGAGGGCAGAAAGAGTAGGAGTAGACTTCTGCTGGGGCTGTGTGAGGTCTTTGTAACCTGGGTTTTACTCTCTCTTCTGAAATGATGTTGCATATCTGGTACCAGAAATTGATCCATCTTGTTAGCCATACATCCTGTTCTCAGGATATCACTGGATTCCTGATAGTTCTCTGGGGCCCTTCCTGTTTCTGTTGAGCTCTTGAAGTTGCAATCTATACTCTGAGGAGTGTTTCTCTGAGCTGCTTCCTTACCTCCTGAGTCTGTTTAACCACAGGTTGGGGAGTATTAGTGAGAAATCTCAGGAATTTGTCTAATCCGCTTCTTTCTGGGTTCAGTCATGGTGGAGGCTGCAGTGGGCTTAGAAGCTGTACTTTGATCTGTCAGAATGCTTTGTCTCTTTCCTCAATGGCCACGCTTTGAAGTTTATAACTTGTAGCTATACCCCTTTTCTTATTCTGTTGCTACTGGTGAATTTTCGGAGTTGTTAGTTTTGTGTGTGTGTGTGATGGTCATCTGAAAGAACATACAGGTGAGACAATATAAGAACACATTTTAAAAAATAATAGGTTATTGATGGAATTGGAAGCTAGCTTTACCAGATGATAAAACATGTTACAAAATATAGCAATTAGAGTATTCCTGGCATAAGTATAGACGACAGATTAAAAAGTTGAATGTGTGATAAAAGAAGTTTTATGCATTTTGTTTATTCAGAGAAAAAGACTAAACAAACTTGGCTCTTTCCTCATATATAATTGAAAAATATTGCAAAAGATCAGATAATTAAATTAACTGAAAGTAGAAGACAAAGTTATTTAAGAAATCCCACTCTAAATGTATATAAAGGTGACTCTCAAGTCTCTAAATAGGGAGGAGATGTTCTGAGATGAGAGAAGATACAATAGAGGAAAAGATAAATAGATGTGATACATAAAACTTTAAACTTGTGCTTTTTTAAAAAAAAAAGGCAATTTTTTCAACAAAATTACAATGCAATCAACAATCTTGATGCTATTGTAATAAATGTGATATGTTAATACTTTTACTATATGAAGAGATCAAACAATTTATTAAGAGAAACATAATACCTCCAATGAGCACACGGATCAGAACATGAAGCAACAAGCCACAAGAAGGAAAAAATACATGAATTGTAAATTTATGCACATGCATTTTCTTTCAAATAGATGCAAATGGAAACAACAAAGTTATACCATATCACTTTCAACTATACAAGTAATAAAAGATTGTTTTAAGGAATTCCCTGGTGGTACAGTGGTTAGGATTCTGTGTTTCTACTGCAGGGAGCTTGGGTTCAATCCATGATTGAAACTAGGATCCCATGAGCCAAGTGACCAAAAAACTTGTTTAAATGGTAATATTTAATGTGAATATGGAGACATGAGGGCTTCCCTGATGGCTGAGATAGTGAGGAATCTGCCTGTAATGCAGGAAACCCAGGTTCGATCCCTGGGTCAGAAAGATCCTCTGGAGAAGGGAATGGTACCCATTCCAGTATTCTTGCCTAGAGAATTCCATGGAGAGAGGAGCCTGGTGGGCTACAGTCCATGGGGTTGCAAAGAGTCAGACATGACTGAGTGACTAACACACACACACACACACACACACAGACATGAATTTGGCATCTTTATATAATTTTGCTGAGCTTATTAATTATCAGCTCTTTGGAAACAACTTTGTCACATTTTATCATGGACATTTAAAATGTTCATACATTTTGTCCATTAATTAAATTTCTGAGATTTTATGTGAAGGGAACAATCCTACATGCAAAAAAAAATTCTCTAGGTGCAAAGATATTTATTGTAGTATTATTCATTAAGGAGAAATATTGGAAACAAGCTAAATGTTCAATAATGGAAGAATGGTTAACATTATAGTTTGGCTGCATAATGAGATATTTTACACCCATGACCAATGACATGTCAAAAAATATATAGATTGTGGTATATGATTATAAATATGCATAGACAAACACTGAAAGCAAAACCCACAAAAAAACTAAAAAATAGTTATCTATCAGTTGTATAATTAACAGTGGTTAACAGTACTTGTTTTTTCTTCCTTTTTTGTATTATTGTCAAAACTGTCAGTTACAACCCAATTCCAACCAGTGTGACCAAAAATAGGAATTTATTGGTCAAGCAACTAAAAATTACAGGGATAGAACATGTTGTTGTTTCGTCACTAAATTATGTCTGATTCTTTTGTGACCCCATGGACTGTAGCCCACCAGGCTCCACTGTCCATAGGATTTTTAGGCAAGAATACTGAAGTGGGTTGCCATTTCCCTCTACGGGGGTCTCCAGGGATTGAACCCACATCTTGAGTTTAAATCCATGGGCTCCACTGATATGGTCATGAGTCTAACTGTCCTGTCATTTTGTCTTATCTCTGCTTCTTTTGGTGTCTTGATGAAGTTCTTCCTTGCTGTAAATCCTGGCTTCCTGTGTGAGACCAGAGGAGGTGGCTGAAAAACATTTCTACTGTGTCATTCTTACACCTCTCTATCTCAAAGCTAAAGAAAAATTTGTTTTTCTGATGGATTTATATCAAACCCCTCTATACTTAGTGATTATCTTGATTAGGTCACATGCCTACATTGATCTAAAGGGCATATACATACCTCTGCTGTTAATAGTGGAGGAGTCAGGGGAAATGTGTGCATGAATTAGTCCCCCCAAATCACTTTCAGTGAGAGTTCCACAGGAAAGAGTGCTTTCAATATGTGAGAAAGCAGGGATAGTCAGGGGGAAAATATAGCATTTTTTTATATAATAAACAAGTACCATATAAATTGAAAAAAAAAAAGGTAACAACTGATTTTTAAGAGAAAACTATCACCGTCCACCCATTTCCACCTCCACTCTACTCAACAAAGGAAAAAAATACAGCATTATTCAGATTTGACTGGTAAGAATGTGTCATTTCTTGCATCAAACTCAAGAAAATCAATGCATTAAATAACTAACAAAAAAGTAATAATGCTTATAAATGAAAGGAATGTGCAGTTATAAAGATTGGAAGTATTAAACTTAGTAATAAAATGAAAAGCTATTTAAAGGTAAAGGTCATGTGACTGGAGAAAAATATTGTCTTGAGTTATGATACAGAAAAGTCAGATTTTGAGCTAAAATGCTACCCATCCTCAAAAACAAACAAGCTTGTCAAACTAAAGTAAAACAAAACAAAATTGTGAGAGTGGGCTTCTGTCCAGCAGCACAATGTTCAGCGTTCTGATGGAGATTTGTTGACCATTAACTCACTAGGCATCCTGTTAACATTTCTTGTCAAAGGAACTGCTATTCTCATGGGCACAGTAGCTGCAGACTTCTAAGGTAAGTGAGCGGTGCTCGAAGCCAAGACTCAGGACAGTCTTACCTCATGAAATCATCCACGTTACTTATCGCATCAGTTCTTTCATTGCTTAGTAATATTCCATTGCATGGATATAGCACAATTTGCTTATCCAGGCATTTGTTGAAGGCCCTTTGAGACTTTTCCAGTATTATGAATAAATCTGTTATGAAATTATGTACATTTTTTTGGTGGATGTATACTGCTGTTTTTCTTGAGTAAATACCTAGAATTTATGGCCCAAATGGTAAAGGAAAATTCAACTTAAAAAAAAAAACTGTCAAACTCTTTTCTGAAGTAGTTGTACTATTTTATATTTCCACAGGCAGAAAGTGGAGAGTTCCGGTACCAACACTTATTCTTAGTCTTTTTAGTTTTAGCTATTTTGTCTTTTCAGTTTTAGCTATTTTAGTGTGTGTGAAGTGAGATTACATCTTGGTCTTGATTTACATTTTCCTGATAACTACATTTTCCTTTGAACTTTTAAAATGTGCATAATGGCTATTTGTAAAGATTCTTTAGTGAAGCACCAGTTCAAATCGTCTGCTCATTAAAAAATAATAGGCTTTGGGACTTCTCTGTTGGTCCTGTAGCTAAGACTCCATGTTCCCAATGCAGGGACCCAGGTTCGATGCCTGGTCGGGGAACTAGATCCCACATGCCTCAGCTAAGACACAATGAGTGAGTGTGAGTGAGTGAATGTGAGTGAGTGAGTGCGAGTGTGAAGTTGCTCCGTTGTATCCAACTCTTTGCAACCCCATGGACTGTAGCCTACCAGGCTCCTCCATTCATGGGATTTTCTAAGCAAGAATACTGGAGTGGGTTGCCATTTTCTTCTCCAGGAGATCTTCCCAACTTAGGGATTGAACCTGGATCTCCCACATTGTAGGCAGACGCTTTACCGTCTGAGCCACCATGCAATGCAGCTAAATAAATAAATTAATTAAAAAAAGAATAGGCTTAGTATTTTTTTAGAGCAGTTTTAGGTTCATAGCAAAAGTAAGGAGGAAGATACAGAGGTTTCTTATATACCCTCTGCTCCCACACATGCAGAGCCTCTTCCATTATCAACATTCCTCACCAGAGCAGTGCATTTGTTATGATTAATAAAAGTACAATGACACATTAGAATCAAGCAAAGTCTACAGTTGGCCAGAAAGTTTACTTTTGGTGTTGCATATTCTACAGGTTTGGGCAAATGTACAATAACACGTGTGCTTCATTATAGTATCATACAGAACGTTTTCATTGCCTTAAAAATCCTCTGTGCTCCATCTGTTAATCCCCCACCCCTTGCCCCTTGGCAATCACTGGTCTTTTTACTGTCGCTGTTGTTTTACCCTCTCCAGAATGTTGCATAGTTGGATCATACAGTTGGTAGTCTTTTCAGCGTGGGTTCTTTCTCGTAAAGATATGCAATTATTCTTCCTCCATAAGTTTTCAGAACTTGATAGCGCATTTCTTTTGAACACTGAAGACTGTTCCATTATCTGGATGTGACGCAGTCATTCACCTACTGAAGAATATCTTAGTTGCTTCTAAGCTTTGGAAATTATGAATAAAGCCGCTATGCTATAAACATCTGTGGGATTTGCTCATTCTAAAATTGGATTATTTATCTTATTATTGAGTTGTAAGAGTTCTTCATTATAAATACAAGTCATCTATCAGATATATGCATCATAAATATTTTCTCCTAACTGCTGGTTTACTGTTTTATTTTCCTAGTTGTGTCTTTTGAAGACACAACAGTAAAACTTTTGATGGAGTCCAATTTATTATTTTTTCCCTTTATAGTTTATAGTTTTATAGTTTATTTATGTGTTCTAAATCCTTGTAAGAATTTTCATCTATCTCAATGTGGGAAAACTTTTTCCTATGTTTTTAAAAATAATTTTATTGAGGTATAATTTACATATCATACAATTCACTGATGTACAGTAGAATTCAATGACATTTTAGTACATTCACAGGGCTAGACAACCATCACCACAGGCTAATTTTAGAATATTTTCATTTCCCCTAAAAGATACCTTGTAACCATCAGCAGTTATTCCCTATTCTTAATTTAACTCTGTCTCTCATACCTCCTAGTCTAGGCAAACAATCTACTTTCTATCTCTATAGATCGGCACATCCTGAACATTTTATATAAATGTACTCATAACCTGTGGTCTTTTGTGACTGGCTTATTTCACTTAGCATAATGTTTTCAAGATTCATCAATACTATAGCATATATCAGTACTTTATTCTTTTTTATTGTGGAGTAATATTGTATTGTATGGATATAAACCTATTTTATTCACCCATTCATCAATAGATGAATATTTGGGTTGCTCCCAGTTTTTGGCTGTTATGAATAGTGCTACTATATATGAAAGTTGATTACAGGTTTTGCTGTGGGTATGTTTTCATTTCTCTTGGGTATATATCTAGAAGTAGAATTTCTGGATCGAATGGTATTGTATTTTCAGCACGTCTTAGGCAGGTTTTATTATATTTATTCTTAAGTATTTCATATTTGGATTTCTCAGATGGTGCAGTGGTAAAGAATCTGCCTGACAGTGCAGCAGACACAAAAGACTCAGGTTCGATTCCTGGGTCGGGAAGATCAGCTGGAGGAGGAAATGACAATTCATTATGGTATTCTTGCCTGGAAAATTTCATGGCCAGAGGAGCTTGTTGGGCTACAGTCCACAGGGTCACAAAGAGTCGGACATGACTGAGCATGTAGGCATGCATGCACATTTGGCATTGTTTCTATAAGTTTCAATATCCAGTTGTTTGTTGCTAGTATGTGAAAGTGTAATTGACTTTTATATATTGGTCTTGTTTTCTGTGACTTTGTTAGAGTCACTTATTAGTTCTAATTGCCTTTATTGTGGACTATCCGGGATCTTCTATGTACAGGATTGGGATTAATTATAGTTTTTCCTTTTTAATATATGCCTTTTATTTATTTTTCCTTTTCTTCCTGTATTCAATTAGTACAATGTTGACTAGGAATGAGGAGGGTAGATATCATCTTGTTCTTGATCTCAGCTGGAAAGTATTCATTCTTTCACCATTGAGGATATTAGGTGCAGGTTTTTTTTTTTTTTTCACATGAACCCTTTATCAGATTGAGGAAGTTTCCCTCTATTTATAATTTGCTGAGAACTACTATCTTTAAAGCACGAATGAGAGTGATATTCCCGTAGATTTTTTTACGGGGCATGGGATCTTTTAAGATACTTATATGCCTTTCCTTCCTGTCTCTGAAAATATGGTAAATTGTACTGACTAATTTCCAGATGTTTAACCAGCTTACTGCCCATCTTCTCCCCCTACCCTGACCCGGGAATAACCCTCAGCTGATCATGTTATATGATTCTTTATGTATTGCTAAATTTGTTTTTTTACTGAACCAACTTGGGTCCACTTGCTTGCATGCAGTAAAGTCTGCTGACACCAGGTTGTAGTGAATGTAGCACAGCATTTATTGCAAGCTAGTTCAATTCAGTTCAGTCGTTCACTCATATCCAATTCTTGGAGACCCCATGGACTGTAGCACGCCAGGCCTCCTTGTCCATCACCAAGCCAAGCAAGGAGCAAACGTAGTGGTCTGAGTTGCTCTAACAGAATGCCATAGACTAAGTGACTAAAACAATAGAAATGTGCCTTTCACAGTTCTGGAAGCAAGAAAGTCTGAGGTCAGAGTGCGAACATGCTTGTCAGGTCTCGGGAGGGTCTCCTTCCTGGTTTGCAGATGGCTGTCTTCTTGCAGGAACCTCACATGATAGAGTGAGAGAGATCATCTCTCTTGGATCTCTTCTTAGAAGGGCACTAACCCCATTCATGAGGATGCTACCCTTATGACCTGATTAATTGCCCGAAGGTCCCCCATCTAAATACCATCCCACTGGGGATTTAGGCTTCAGCATATGAATTTTGAGAGGACAGAAACATGCAATCCATAGCAGAGTGTCACAGAAATCTATTATGATAATGTTTATACCTAGAAAAGGCAGAGGAACCAGAGATCAAATTGCCAACATCTGCTGGATCATGGAAAAAGCAAGAGAGTTCCAGAAAAACATCTATTTCTGCTTTATTGACTATGCCAAAGCCTTTGACAGTGTGGATCACAATAAACTGTGGAAAATTCTGAAAGAGATGGGAATACCAGACCACCTGACCTGCCTCTTGAGAAATCTGTATGCAGGTCAGGAAGCAACAGTTAGAACTGGACATGGAACAACAGACTGGTTCCAAATAGGAAAAGGAGTACGTCAAGGCTGTATATTGTCACCCTGCTTATTTAACTTATATGCAGAGTACATCATGAGAAATGCTGGACTGGAAGAAACACAAGCTGGAATCAAGATTGCTGGGAGAAATATCAATAATCTCAGATATGCAGATGACACCACCCTTATGGCAGAAAGTGAGGAGGAGCTAAAAAGCCTCTTGTTGAAAGTGAAAGAGGAGAGTGGAAAAGTTGGCTTAAAGCTCAACATTCAGAAAACGAAGATCATGGCATCTGGCCCCATCACTTCATGGGAAATAGATGGGGAAACAGTAGAAACAGTGTCAGACTTTGTTTTTTTGGGCTCCAAAATCACTGCAGATGGTGACTGCAGCCATGAAATTAAAAGGCGCTTACTCCTTGGAAGAAAAGTTATGACCAACCTAGATAGTATATTCAAAAGCAGAGACATTACTTTGCCGACTAAGGTCTGTCTAGTCAAGGCTGTGGTTTTTCCTGTGGTCATGTATGGATGTGAGAGTTGGACTGTGAAGAAGGCTGAGCGCAGAAGAATTGATGCTTTTGAACTGTGGTGTTGGAGAAGACTCTTGAGAGTCCCTTGGACTGCAAGGAGATCCAACCAGTCCATTCTGAGGGAGATCAACCCTGGGATTTCTTTGGAAGGGATGATGCTAAAACTGAAGGTCCGGTACTTTGGCCACCTCATGTGAAGAGTTGACTCATTGGAAAAGACCCTGATGCTGGGAGGGATTGGAGGCAGGAGGAGAAAGGGACGACTGAGGATGAGATGGCTGGATGGCATCATGGACTCGATGGACGTGAGTCTGAGTGAACTCCGGGAGTTGGTGATGGACAGGGAGGCCTGGCGTACTGCGATTCATGGGGTCGCAAAGAGTCGGACACAACTGCGCGACTGAACTGAACTGAACTTATACCTAGAAATGAAACATGTTGGCAGATATGTCTATAAATGGGGCAAAATGCCTGCCTAGTTTAGAGAATGGTGTCAGAGCTCAAATAACTTGGAAACCTCAACTCTGGACTGGTTGTCTCAGTACTAATCACAGCCAGAAAATGGAGATGAGAAGAGTGAGTCACAGATGCAAACATGTGTTTGAATGATGTTATTAACCAAGTAAACTTTATGAAATCCAGGCTTATGAAAGTGTAAGTGTTTTCCATAATTGGAGCTTATAGAAAGCTTCCTGAATATTCCAGTGCTGCACACACAGCTGCTGACTGGCCGAGGTCTGGCAAAGGGAGAGCCAGTCTTTAGCAAAGGTCAAAGTAGCAGTTCTTTCTCAGATTCACACATTCCTTCTGACTTATTGACAGCAAGATATTATCTGGTTCATAGTCTTGCTTACTTGGCAGACACATTTGTTTTAGTAAATAGGAATACATTAAATCTGAATCCTAAAGACAAAGACCTTACTGTTTTCCTTACTCATGACAAAATTACAGTCACATAAAAGGAAGTATGAATTCTGGTATTCAAATGAAGAATAAGTTCTATTGAGTGGCTTTCCCACCCTGGAAAACTTTCCCTCAGAGAATAATTTCATGATGGATGATTCAATGAGGAATGCTACAATGCTGTGAATGTCTGCATGCCAAACTGCTTTCAACGAGTGAGTGTTTTCTCTGGAAAATGAAAATTGTGACACAGGCCAGGCAATAGTATGCTCCCTGTCTTCTGTACTAAAGGGAAGGGCACTGACTGGGACTCAGGTGTAACAAAGATTTAAGATATTTTGAAGTAGGAACCTGATCGAATATTAGATAAAAATATCCTTGATTTCCCAGATGCAGCAAATAAGCTACCAGTGCACCCCATTTTTTTCCTGCTATAGTGCAATGTCATAAGAAGTGCACACCATTGAAAGAGATGTTTTCTAAAATGTGTAGGGAGGTACAGCCCTCACAGTGGACATGAGAACTGAGATGTTACTCTGTTTCCTTCGCTGGTCTTCAGTTCTCTTTCTTTGCCGTGAGCTTTTCCTCTGCCCAAGTATCATCCACTCTCTGAAGATGGATATTTTTCCTTCAGTATACTCAGTGATGCAAGCCAACTATTTTGGATATACTCAAAATTCTTGAAAAAAAGGATTGTCAAGGCTGATTTTAGTGAATCTGGCTATTGCCTTAAGCACTGTGACAGAGAGCACGGGAACTTACTGATGTCTGCTTGCTCCTCTGTATTGCTCAGCCTCCCTGTGGTTACCTTGGAGCCACGAGCAGGTCTGGCCAATGGAATGTAAGTGTTAAGTGCCATTTCAGCCTGAAATAAGTGTCTCATGGGCTTACCACCCACTGTGTTCTCCATTGTGAGAGCAGATGCCAAAGGCTAATGACAGATGATGGTGGAGTCATGGGATGGAGGATTCTGTATCCCAGCACCACCTTTGGAGGAGACAGAGCTTCTGTAGAGAGCGCCCCACCTTTTCAGACTATGCCATGAGTAAGAAATAAAGCTTTACTAAGATTCATTTGTTATAAAATTTTAAGGGTGATTTAGGTAACATCACCCACTCAATGGATATGAATCTGAGCAAACTCTGGGAGATGGTGAAGGGCAGGGAAGCCTGGCGTGCTGCAGTTCATGAGGTTGCAAAGAGCTGGACATGACTGAGCGGCTGAACAACAACATTACTGCTGCTAGCGTTTCTTTTTCCTTTAGACATCAACTTCTCAACTCCACTGCCACTCCTAGGTAAGCTCAATACTCCCTTCACGTTTCCGCAGGATGAAGCACAGCAAGCTCTTAAATATAGTCCTGGAAATAAACATGTAATTGTTGAAGACCCGATATCAAGGTTTTTTTGTTCAAACTATCAGCTCCAACCTTCTCATAAATTTGATAAAAGGATTTATCCTGCTAAATAGTGATCTTTAAAATACCTTATGTATTATTTTGGGAATATACTTGCCTAATACTGGCTGATTCTTGATTTATATAATTAAATTTCTCAATTTCATTGTGTTCTGAAATTAGTGCTATGACTTTCAGGTATCTCTTAGATATCGGGCTAGAGGGCATAGAATAACTAGATGGCCTTGAAATGTAAAATTGTAATATTACTTCTGTTCATCCACTTATCCATTCAATAAAAACATGCTGACCATCAATTATTATGCAGGAACTATGTTGTCCAATTTAGAAGCCCCTAACCACATGTGGCCTGTTTTTAAAATTTAAGTTACTCTAAATAAATCAATTCAATTAAAAATTCAGTTCTTTAGTAACACTGACCACATTTCAAGTGTTTAATAGCTACATATAACTAGTAACTATCTTCTTGGACAACACAAGAGGAATATTCACTCATCCAGAAAGTTTCATTGGACAGCATTCATCTAGAAAAAAGATAGACACAATACTCATAATTTTCCTTTAATATAGTCACTGTTTCCATAAAAAATTAATAAAATGGCATTAGGCTGCCAGAGGTCAGGAAATCTGTGTATTGGCAATAACATTTGCACTTAGTCTTAAAAATGAAAAGGAATTTGCTATATTCCAATAAAAGTGAATGGCAGATACAAAGTCAAAAAAGCATAAATGGGCTGATAACAAGGCGAGATGTTCCATGTGACTGGAGAGAAACACATATAAGAGTAAAGAGCAGAGGTGAGCTGGGCATGGCAAGAGCAGGCAAAGTAGGGATGAGTACAGTAAAAGGATTGGACTTCACCTTTTGATGATGGGAAGCTAAAAAAATCTTTTAAGTAGGAGAATCATAGCATCAGCCTGGCATGGTATGAAGGTCACTTGCTGGTATCATTGATGTTGAAAGACCAGATTGGAGGTTATGGGTCCCAGCAGGGGACGATGAAAACAACAGTAACTGAACTGAAGAGCAAAGAGTCAACTTTAGAGATATTTCTATATTAAAATTATATCACTAGAGTATACGTAATTTAGACTAACGTTTTCTGCTCAATCAGCTGCAGTGTTGGAAGGAGCCAAGTGACAGGAGAAGTAAAAGTGTGCATTAGTTTTGGGTGGAGGTCTCAATCCCTATTCACAGAGAATAAACAAGCATAGGTTTTGGTTTACTTGTCTATCCTATCACAACCAGGCTGTTCTCTTGAGAAAGAGGCAGGAGCATCAGTTTACGCAGGGAAATTCTCTGTGTCCTCCCTGACGTTTGAACATTTGAAGTTTCAAAAAGGCCACTTTGTCCTAGGAAGTCTTTCATTAAAGGGACTCTTTGAATGTTACCTCTGTGTTGAGAATTATTCCCTTTAAAATGCATTTATTTTGTCATCTAAGATTTTTACACTGTACTGTGAGTTATTTTAACACAGGGCATATCTACATATGTGAGGCATGACGCTATGAGTGTGGTGGATGAGGTATTTGGAATTTACGTAGGCACCGACCTTATAAAAACTTCTTCTAAGGCTGCTGGCTGTGGTTGGTGAAGAGCTTTTGGGAACAGATGACCACTGATAAGAACCTTGCTCTCCAATTGTGATGAGTTTTCTGATTCACTTTTCAGTCTACCCAAGTAAAATTTCAAGGTAATTATGGTTTCTCAGATAAGAGCAGGAAGAGTTTACAGTGTAGTCAGCTGACCAGATTAAGTTTAGCACTGAGCCTCATTTCCTCCCTACCGGGTAAACTTCCTTTTCTCACTTTCCTAGTGATTTCTTGTTTCTGAGCAAAATCTCCTTGAGATCAAACATGAAATCAAGTAGGAAAAATTAGTAAGCCCTTCCATGGTGAGAGCTTCTGAAGTCCTAGAATATGTCTGGCTGATGGGAAGTTCAAGAACTGGAAGAAGGCGGAATGTCCAGGGCCCTCTACCTGCTATCCAGTCCCTCACATGTCTGTCTGCACTGATAAGAGACATAGAGGGATAAAAATTCTCAAGGAAAGTTTTTGTACACAACCTTGTGGAAAAACAGCGTGTAAGTCTCTCTTCTTAAATGGAGGAAGATTAAGATCAGAAATAAACATTTCTCATTTCAGAATATCAGGCAGTTCCTAATTAGTACAGTGATTATCTCTAAGAATGAAGGTTAAAAATATTCCAAAGTAAATGCATTTCTGTTGCCTCCTTTATGCTGTCATAATTTTTCCTGTGCCACTAGCAGTTTGTTACGGGAAGAACTTTCTCTTAAGTGACTATAAATTTGATAGCTTCTTTTTCTGATATGCAGAATAAATATTTATTTGTTGTTTTGAATGCTTTTGTCACACATTTCATATTATTATGTCGTAAACTAGAGTCTAGTAGGAAAACTGATAATGGATTCAAACTATTTGTTGATGTAAAATGTTAAACGTAGGTTTACTAATCCTTTCTTAAAGCTACACTGCTTTAAAATCTGTAACAGCTCAATCTGTCATGAGGTTAAGGAAAAACTACTTGCTCACCCTCTGGTAGCAATAGAAATAAAAGTGATTTTGGCAGTTTCCCTGAATATTAAACACAATGGAAAATCTCTGCTGTTTTAAAAGTGGGTTTGATAGTCTCCCTCCCCTCCAAAATCATCCTTTCCTCTATTAATATTAAACACACAGCGACTGAACCTGTTATGCCTGTTGAGACAGGTTGTGCTACACGGGAAATGCCCAAAGCCCAGTCTGGGAAAGGCAACATAAATGCTGTGTTGCAATAAATTTCAGTGGGCATCATCTGGAAACCCTTACCCTTACCTTTCTTCCCACCGGGTGTCTGTTCTCTGAGTCACTATACCCTTGTTAGGAAATCTTGGAGATATTTCACTGCAAATGAAAAAGACTACTGGTAGCAATTCAGTGGTGATGATTCTATTGGGTTGGCTGAAAAATTTATTTGGGTTTTTCCTGTAATATTTTTTTTTCCTGTCATAAAATGATATATTTACATTAGATACTCCACACTATGTATTTCTCACAACCTAAAAATTGTTTCTAATGATCCAATGAACATACTGAGAGGCTGGAAGGAACATTTCTTTTGGCAAACAAAAATTTTTCTATCCTATTAGGTTGATATGAATTTACAATGATATAGACAATTACAAGCTAAACAAAAAATTTAACATTGCTTACAACAAACTGTTTAACAACTTCTACCAGAAATGAATTAAGATTGATTGGCAATTAGAATATTGATCAAATATATTTGGATTCCCAACATCTGATCATGGAGCAAAGTGTGGATGCTGTTTGAGAATGCTCTTCATGCGTATGCATTTACATATACAGTTCAGTTCAGTCACTCAGTCGTGTCCGACTCTTTGCGAACCCATGAATCAATCTTCCCAAACTCCCTATTCTGTCTCCTAAATTCAGCTTTTATTTGCCTAACACAAAGTGCTCTAGAAATTCCTCAGTAACCAACATTATATTCTAGTAATTGAAATGCCCAAAATGTCAGCCATCTCTATGCATGATGGATGGTAAAGCACAGTACTTTTTCTGCTATGTACAAAGCAATAAAAAAAACCCAATCAACCTTGATTATGTAAGCATTGAGAGGCTCTTCTCTGGTGCAAAAATTCCAACATGATAAGGCAGTCTCATACCATAAAAAACTGTAGCATAAATGCCATTTACAGGATAACATCTACATCCTGATAGAACACCCTTAATAGAATTTCTTAGGTGACAGTTGAATACAGAACAATCTCTCTCATCCCAAAAAGCCACTGCAATAATCCAATTTTCCTGTAATATCTTATGGAAAAACCCAAATGAGCTTTTTGACCACCTCAATAGGTAAATTTACCTCACTCGTTAATTAATCAAGCCATTCAACAGAATATGTTGAGTTTCTCCTCAGGGCCTGACCTTGGGTTGCTTGATGGAGATCAAAAGATGAGATTGGAAATAAGCCATGATGGATGGACAGAAAAACTCACTATTACACGGAGGTCAGTTATTCCCAAATTGATCTGTAAAGTCAATGGTATTCCAATCAAATCCCAACACAATTTTCCTGAAACTGGACAGGCTGATTCTAACATTTACAGGGAAGAGCAAAGGGCTGAGAAAAGCCAAGATTCTTTGAAAGAAAAACGTGGTTGGAGAATCTGTACTTCCAGATAATGAGACTTACTATAAAGCCATTGTGATTAATCACAATTAATTCCCAGATGGCTAAATGGTAAAGAACCTGCTGGCCAATGCAGGAGATACAAGAGATGTGGGTAGCCAAGTTACCCTGGAGAAGGAATAGCAACCCACTCCAATATTCTTGCTTGGAAAATCCCATGGACAGAGGAGCCTGGGGGGCTATAGTTCATGGGGTAAGTTGCAAAGAGTCAGACACGACTTAGCGACTAAACACACGTATATACACATAGTGATTAAACTACATAAGACAATGTAGTTTAGTTCAGGAACAGACAAAGAAATACATACAATTGGATATGAGTCCGTGAATGTAGGAAAATTTTATTCACAGTGAAGACTACTCACAGACCAGTAGCACCATAGTAGATAATTCAATAAATGATGCTAGAAAATTGTTTATACAGATTTTAAAATACATGAAATTGAATCCCTTCTTTCCACCATATACATGAGTTAATTCCAAGAAAGCTGAAGACTTAAATATGAAAGAGAAAACTGAAAAAAAATTTAGGAGAAAATGCAAGAAGAAGATTAATTTTATAAACAAGACTCAAAAGCATAAACAATAAAGGAAAAGATATTTATATCTTATTATAGTGATCTTAAGAACTTCTGTTAATCACATAATACATCCAAAGAAAGTGAAAGGAATAAATAACAAATTGGATGAAGTTATTTGCACCACATACTTCCCATGATAGCAAATTAGTATTTAGAAAATATAGAGAACTAAAAAAATAGTTATACAAAAATTTAGCATAGTTCTATAAAAATGTGCAGGATTAAAAGGGACTTCCCTGGCACTCTAGTGGTTAAGACTCTGTGCTTTCAACAGCATGTACTCAGGTTTGATCCTTGTTCAGGGAACTAAGATCCCACATGCATGGCCAAAAAATAAAAATAAATTGAGCCAGAGTATGAAAAAATACACAATTGGTCAATAACATATGAAGAGGCAGTTATTCTTATTTAATAATCTGGGAAACTAAAACCACAATGAGATGACCTTTAAAAAATAAAATGTATGATAACATCAAATGATATAAAATCTCCATGTTGAAAACTACAAAACATGTTGATAAATTAAAAAGGAGCCTGCAAAGCCCATATACTTGTTCTCAGCCCTGTCAGTCACCCATTCTGTATGTTGGCAAAGTATCATCTGATCTGTATGTGCAAGGAGTCATCATGAAAGTAAGTGTGTCAGAAAGATACTTCCAAATGGTTAGAGGCATGTGATTTTTACTACTGTGTGTTACAGAAATGTCAGGAACAGTATAGTTTATTTTTTTATTTTTAAAAATTTTATTATGTTATTTATTTATTTTTGGCAACTGGACAGGGACTCAAACCCTAGATCCCCGATTAAAAGTCTGATGCTCTACCAGCTGAGCTACCCAGGCAGGTATGGTGTATTTTAACTATGTGCAAGATAATGTCAGTGTCCGCAGAGGGTCTTTTCTCCTTTTTTGAGTAGTGCTGCTAGTGTTGAAAGAATAAAAATGGTTGTTTTGCAGTTTAGATTCCAAGATGGGAAAAACTGATTTTTTCAACAACTGTCATGAGAGAAGCAACCTAGGAAGTCTTAGATCATACTTCTGAGTTTTTTTTAAAATTTATTTTTAACTGAAGGATAATGGCTTTACAATATTGTGTTGGTTTCTGCCATACTTCTGAGTTCTTAATTTTAACTTACATGATTTTTTTACACTTTAAAATTTTTGTGAACTGGTAAAAATTGTTAATGCATATTAGCTTGGGTATTTTTGTAAATAGTTTGTGATTTACTTCTTGATCTGTATGAAAATATTTAGAGTCCTTTTCTTCAAAGCTTATTTGAAGCCAAGTTGTGAGTTTGGGGTTTGTTTGTTTTGGTTGGGGATGGGGAGGAGAGAAAGGATTTTGTACTCTGATAATTCAGATGGTGATATCTTATAGTTTAAAGCAAATGTCCCACTGAAAGCAATTCAAATATCAACAAAATTATTAAAACAGGAAAATAAAATCTGAGTTCATGGAATGATATACCATATTTATGGAGAGGAAGGTTTGGAGATTCTCTCCAAATTTATCTTTAGATCTAATTCAATCCTGGTCAAAATTCCACCAGGCTTTTTTGTAGAATTTGACAAGCTGTTGCTAAAATTTGTTTGGAAATGTAAAAGAACTTGAATAGGCAAAGCAATTTTGGCAAAAAAGAACAAAGTTGCAGACTTACACTACCTGATTTCAGCAAATTATTTGGCTATAGAAATCAAAACAGTGTGGTATTGGTGGGAGGATAGGCAGATAGATCAATAGATCAGAGTAGAAAATTCAGAATTAGGTCCCCATGTTAGTACCCTAACAACTCAAGATTGAGAAAAAAAATAGCCCTATTTTTTTTAAGGGCGAAACATCAACAGATAGAAAAAAAGGTATATGAATGTTGAATAAACTCATGAAAATATACTCAACATCTCTAATAATTAGGGAAATATAAATGAAATCATGAAGAATACCACTTTGTAAGCATCAGAATGGCTAAAATCAAAAAGTTTTATAATAT
The DNA here is from genome assembly GCA_006408695.1 of Aepyceros melampus. NCBI lineage: Eukaryota > Metazoa > Chordata > Mammalia > Artiodactyla > Bovidae > Aepyceros > Aepyceros melampus. Next base: position 28,740 of record SJXQ01006780.1, on the reverse strand, counting down.
CAAGTGCTATTGAGAATGTGGAGTAACTGGAACTCCTGACTTTGTGCTTAGAGATGTACAATGGCACAACCACTATGAAAAGTAGTTTAATAATTTCTTAAAAAATTAAACATACATTTGCCACAAAACCCAGAAAAATGAAGACATGTCTACAAAAGAGCTGTATATGAGTATTCATAGCTATTTTATTCACAATGCATAATTGCCACAAACTGAAAATTACCCAAGCTTCATCTATAGGTAAATGCATAAACAAACTGTTGCATAAATTCATGCAATGACTCAGTTCAGTTCAGTTCAGTCGCTCAGTCATGTCCAACTCTTTGTGACCCCATGAATCACAGCACGCCAGGCCTCCCTGTCCATCACCAACTCCCAGAGTTCACTCAGACTCACGTCCATTGAGTCAGTGATGCCATCCAGCCATCTCATCCTCAGTCGTGTCCTTCTCCTCCTGCCCTCAATCCCTCCCAGCATCAGAGTCTTTTCCAATGAGTCAACTCTTCACATGAAGTGGCCAAAGTACTGGAGTTTCAGCTTTAGCATCATTCCTTCCAAAGAAATCCCAGGGCTGATCTCCTTCTGAATGGACTGGTTGGATCTCCTTGCAGTCCAAGGGACTCTCAAGAGTCTTCTCCAACACCACAGTTCAAAAGCATCAATTCTTTGGCACTCAGCTTTCTTCACAGTCCAACTCTCACATCCATACATGACCACTGGAAAAACCATAGCCTTGACTAGATGGACTTTGTTGGCAAAGTAATGTCTCTGCTTTTGAATATGCTATCTAGGTTGGTCATAACTTTTCTTCCAAGGAGTAAGCGTCTCAGTAATTAAAAGGAACAAATTGCTGATACTTCAATAGCATAGTTCAACCTAAAATTATGTTGAGTGAAAAATAGGCTAGACTCATGCTATATGATTTAATTTACATTAAGGTATAGATCTATTTTATGATGATAGAAAAAAGATTAGTGATTGCTACAAAAGGTGATGGTGAGGGGTGACTGACTGCAAAGGGACATGAACAAAATTTATATTTTGATGCAAGGTAGTTACATAGGAGTATACATTTTTCAAAACTCATTCCATCATACACTTAAAATGCATGAATTTTTCATATGTAAATTTTACCTTGATATAAACTAGGTTAAGAACACAATGAGGCACGTAACATTGTGTGTGTCCTTAATGCCACTTAACTGTACAATTAAATATGGTTAAAGTAATCAGTTTTATGCTATGCATATTTTACCAAAATGAAAACATGAAAGGAGGTACCTTTGAAAAAAATTAGAAATTTTAAACACACAGTAAAAATGGAAGGGCTTCCCAGGTGGCGCTAGTGGTAAAGAATCTGCCTGCCAATGCAGGAGATGCAAGAGAAGTGGGTTCAATCCATAGGTTGGGAAGATTGCTAGGAGTAGGGAATGACAAATCACTCCAGTACTTTTGCCTGGAAAATTCCTTGAGCAAAAGAGCCTGAGAGCCTGGCAGGCTACAGTCTATGGGGCTGCAAAGAGTTGGAGCACAAGAATGGAAAGAATAGTGCAGTTACTCCCTCTATGTCCTCCACGCATTATATAGATATAACCACTCTTCAAGCAAACGGCAAAATTTTAGCCATGTTTGTGTTTATATAAGCACACTAGAATAAACTATTAAATTAGAAATTACTCTTATGATGATTAAATTTATTAATACTTATTATACTTAAAAATACTTCATTAATATTGGTATTTATCCAATGCTTAAAATTTCTCAATCATTCCCAAATTTCTCTTTTACATTCTTTTATTCCAACTAGGATTTAATCAAGATGTATGTCTTATTATATCCTTTAAGTCTCATTTAATCAAAAACAGTTATCTTCCTCCCCCCCCCCCATGACACTGACTTGCTAAGGCAACAAGCCAATGTGGAGAGTCTCATATTCTGAATTTGTCTATTTCCTCATAGCATCATTTTCCAGTTACTCAGTCCCTGAATAACTGTTATTCAGCACAGCACTGCCATGCTGGAGAGGCCAGGTGTAGGCACTCTGGGAGACAGTGCCAGCTGAGTCCAGCTTTCCAGCCATCTCAGCCAAGAGGCCAGACACATGAGAAATCATCCTGCAAGTGAATTCTCCAGCCCAGCTTGTCACAGCTCTCAGCCATTTGAGTCATTCTTAGACATCCGAGTCATCTCAGCTAAGGACCCAGACATCACAGAGCAGAGCAGAGCTTTCTGGCTGTGCCCCTTTTTGAACTCATAGCTCACGGAATCTGAGAATAAAAAAATGTTTTACTCCCCTAAATTTGGGGGTGATATGTTATGCAGCATTAGCTAACTGGAACAACCATCAGGTTTATCAGGGACATGATACAACCTGCCAACAAATGACAGCCTCTGTTCCAGGGCGAGCCTACATGCAATGTTAGTGGGGACTAGGTCCAATGAGAGAGGTGGGTAGTGAGAGTAAATAGAAGAGTCTGAAGGTGAAGGTGAAGGTGAAGGTGAAGTTGCTCAGTCGTGTCCGACTCTTTGCGACCCCGTGGACTGTAATGTACTAGGCTTCTCTGTCCATGGGACAGGCAAGAATACTGGAGTGGATTGCCATTTCCTTCTCCAGGGGATCTTCCCGACCCAGGGATCGAACCCGGGTCTCCCGCATTGGAGGCAGACGCTTGGTAAATCAAGCCCTAGCAGAGTTAACCTTTCGTTCCTTGCAAGTCAAAACTGACTTTTAGTCTCATTGAGGTGATTGACACTTTGAGAAGGGTTGTATATAAAATCTTGAGAGTAAGAATGCTTGACAATCAGAATTCTGTAACCTAAGCTCTCCTTCCTGAAGCTTTTATTTCTGAGAATACTCTATGCTTTTTATTAAAGGAGATCAGTCCTGGGTGTTCACTGGAAGGCTGATGTTGAAGCTGAAACTCCAATACTTTGGCCACCTGATGCAAAGAGCTGACTCATTTGAAAAGACCCTGATACTGGGAAAGATTGAGAGCAAGAGGAGAAGGGAACGACAGAGGATGAGATGGTTGGATGGCATCACCAACTCAATGGACATGGATTTGGGTGGACTCTGGGAGTTGGTGATGGACAAGGAGGCCTGGTGTGCTGCGGTTCCTGGGGTTGCGAAGAGTCAGACACAACTGAGCGGCTGAATTGAACTGATAGTTGGGAGTTCCCTGGTGGCAATAAAAAACAAATTCATAAGTGGAAAAAAAATATAAAGTGTGGTAGCATCAATATATGGAGAAGGCAATGGCACCCCACTCCAGTACTCTTGCCTGGAAAATCCCATGGATGGAGGAGCCTGGTAGGCTGCAGTCCATGGAGTTGCTAAGAGTTGGATAAGACTGAGCATCTTCACATTCACTTTTCACTTTCATGCATTGGAGAAGGAAATGGTAACCCACTCCAGTGTTCTTGCCTGGAGAATCCCAAGGACAGGGGAGCCTTGTGGGCTGCTGTCTATGGGGTCGCACAGTCGGACATGACTGAAGCGACTTAGCAGCAGCAGCAGTAGCAGCAGCATCAATATAAACATCCCCCATCAGGCTATCTCTCCCACAGGACTGCGCCAGTGCCTACAGACACCCACCAGATCTTTATCTCTACCTGTTGGGCCCTGCCATTGCCAGGTTCCTCTGTGAAACTGTTCACACCTCTGTTCACACCTGCACTGTAAGTGAATGTGAATTCTAGCCCCATCACACTGGAGAATAGGGGGAGAGGCTGGAAATAGACTGACCATTCAAATACCACCAGGGTGATCTGGGCACAGAGGGCTGCAGCAGTGTTTAGGGAAACTGAAACCTTGCAGATGTAACCAGAGACAGGATTCAGGGCAACATTTCATCTTTGCAAGCAGGTTTAGACCTGCCTTCGCTTGCCTCCTCTGACCTCTTCAATACCTACCTCCTCAGACCTTAACTGAACTCACTGCCATAATCCCTCAAGATATCCTCAGGACACTCCTCTCACTGTCGTCCTGAGCTGTCATTGAGGTAACAGATTGTTGAACTCTTGGGCTTCCCTGGTAGTTCAGTTGGTTAAGTATCTGCCTGCAATGCAGAAGACCCTGTTCAGTTCCTCGGTCAGGAAGATCCGCTGGAGAAGAGATAGGCTACCCACTCCAATATTCTTGGGCTTCCCTTGTGGCTCAGCTGGTAAGAATCCACCTGCAATGTGGGAGACCTGCGTTTGATCCTTGGGTTGGGTAGATCCCCTGGAGAAGGGAAAGGCTACCCACTCCAGTATTCTGGCCTAGAGAATTTCATGGACTGTATGGGATCGCAAAGAGTTGGACACAACTGAGCAACTTCCACTTCACTTCACTTCACTTCACTTCACTTCACTTCACCAATTTACAGCTTGGATTCCAATCAAACCATACAAAGTTTGTCCTCAGGTAACATACTCATTCATTCCTTTAGCTGAGTCCCTTCATCATTACAGCCTTAAGTGCAGTAGGGACTTCAGAAATCTTCTGGTCCAAACTTGTTATGGTACAAATGAGGAAACTGAGGCTCAGATTAGGAAAGTGATTGATAGTGACTTACAATAGGATCTACAGGGCTAGATCTTGGTATCCAGAAAAGTGCCAATCAATTACTGATGACATTGAATGAACTTGACACTTGTAGTGACTAGATAACACATTCAATGTCACCTTCTTCAATGACAAGAATCTGCAGTACAACATGGCGACCTCAATATATATTTGCAGTGGAGTAGATAAAAGAGGCTATACCTTGATGGACATAATGTATACAAGGTTATTCATTGTAGCAATGTTTGCATAATAACCTAAGTGCCCCTAATAGAGAATTAGTCCATGATTTCTAGCAGTTCCAACAGAACTGAATACCATGTAGGCAATAACCAGGATGTGTGCGTGCATGCTGTCACTTCAGTCATGTCTGACTCTATGCGACCCTATGGACTGTAGCCACCAGGCTCCTCTGTCCATGGGATTCTCCAAGCAAGAATACTGGAGTGGGTTGCCATGCCCTCCTCCAGGGGATCTTCCCAACCCAGGGACTGAACCTGCGTCTCATATCTCCTGCTTTGGCAGGCAGGTTCTTTACCACTAGTACCACCTGAGAAGCCCCAATAACCAGGATAATATGGTTCTATTTACATTGGCATGAAAAATTTCTGTACTTTTAGTTAAAAAAATTATTTAAGTTACATGATATATAGAGATATTACATATATTGCATAGAGTATACGCATAGTTTCTTTCTCTGTATATACACATATATATGTAAAATCAGCATTATATGATTTATGTGTGTTTATGGAGACTTCTGTGAAGATTTCCAGCAAAATATTAGCAGTGGTTGCTTCTGGGGATTCAGTTCAGTTCAGTCGCTCAGCCATGTCCAACTCTTTGTGACCCCATGAATCACAGCACGCCAGGCCTCCCTGTCTATCACCAACTCCCGGAGTTCACCCAGGCCCACGCCCATATTTTGTTCTTTTTAATTTTTTTCCTGGAGTTCTGCATGCCTTGAATTTTCTCCATAATTTCCTACTATAGTCAGATAAATTAGTAAAGGTATTTAGAAGCCATTTTTGTTTATTTTATCAATCTTTATGAGAGCAACTTGCTCAGAGAGAGGAAAGTCAGGAGAGGAATTGGGAGCGGGTCATACCTGTGGGTGCCAGAGAGAAGTCTTAGCTTATAAACCAGAAGTAGATATGATAATCCCCATTTACAGGCCTGAACAAGGAAGTTGAGACTTGCCAACCACATTTTTTCCTAGTTTCCTTAAGATGTCCTGCATGCATGCATGGTTCGGTTCAGTTCAGTTCAGTCACTCAGTCGTGTCCGACTCTTTGCGACCCCATGAATTGCAGCACGCCAGGCCTCCCTGTCTATCACCAACTCCCGGAGTTCACTCAGACTCATGTCCATCGAGTTGGTGATGCCATCCAGCCATCTCATCCTCTGTTGTCCCCTTCTCCTCTGCCCCCAGTCCCTCCCAGCATCAGAGTCTTCCAATGAGTCAACTCTGCATGAGATGGCCGAAGTACTGGAGTTTCAGCTTCAGCATCATTCCCTCCAAAGAAATCCCAGGGCTCATCTCCTTCAGAATGGACTGGTTGGATCTCCTTGCAGTCCAAGGGACTCTCAAGAGTCTCCTCCAACACCACAGTTCAAAAGCACCAATTATTCGGCGCTCAGCTTTCTTCACAGTCCAACTCTCACATCCAGCATACATGGTTAGCCAAGTCCAATTCTTTGGGACCCCATGGACTGTAGCCCACCAGGCTCCTCTGTCCATGGAATTTCCCAGGCAAGAATACTAGAGCGAGTTGCCATTTTCTTCTCCAGGGGATCTTCCTGAACCAGGGATTGAACCCATGTTTCCTGCATTGGCAGGCAGATTTTTTACCAGTTGAGCCACCAGGGAAGCCCTAAGATGTCCTACAGACTACTTGATGTTCAAGTTTGCAGTGTTTTAAATTTTGTGCCTTTTTGCCTGTCTAGAATGATTTACTTATCTGGCTAAATTCTGTAAGTACTTCAAATATCACTTCTTTGAAAAATTCCTGGGCTCCTCCAGATAGATATGAAATTGCAAATGTGTTTATATGTCAGCTAACCAAGCTAGGTTGTGGATGCCAATGACATCCATGATGAGCATCCTCTGTGATCTTAACCACAGAGGAGTCAGAAAAAGTCCCCTGTGGTATCAAGAACAGAAACTGCTTTGGATGGTGGGAAGACAGGATATGAAATGCTGCAGGGTAGCAAACATATGGGTTTAGATTAATGGTAATCCTGCTCAGACCACTGTGCAGGGTAGGAGAAGAAAAATGCTCAGGGTAGGAGAAATATTAATCCTGAAGTTAAATAAAATATTTAAATATGGGAAAGCCACCCAACCTTGTTTATAATAAATACAAGATACTATTGATTACCCATCACATTGGCAACAAATAGCTCTATTACATAACGTATTGGTGATACTATGGAGAAAGAGGACTTTTGCTGATTGGTGTGTATGCTGGTACTTTGAAAAGACAGTTCAGCAATAGCTGTCAAAATTTTAAATTCATTTATTTTCAGCTGAACAGTTCTGCTTCTAAGAATCTATTCTTCTTACATTCATGCACATGTATGAAATGACATGTATACAAAGTTACTCATTACAATGAGTAATTACCTTCTTTATAATAAAAAAGTTTTGAAACAATTTGAACATACATTACTTAAAGAAGGGTTAAATCAATTGTTAAAAATCCATGCAGTGTGGACTGCTGTGTAGTCTTTAAAAAGAATCCAGCAGCTCCATAGGTAATGGCCTGGAATGACCTCTGAGATGCAATTTTAAAAGAGAAAAGCAAAGTTCATAGGAGTATATATGGATATATATATATATATATATATACACACACACACACACACAGGACTTCCCTGGTGGCTCAGAGGTTAAAGCGTCTGCCTCTAATGCGGGAGACCCGGGTTCGATCCCTGGGTCAGGAAGATCCCCTGGAGAAGGAAATGGCAACCCACTCCAGTATTCTTGCTTGGAGAATCTCATGGACTGAGGAGCCTGGTGGGCTGCAGTCCATGGCGTCACAGAGAGTCGGACACGACTGAGTGACTTTATTTACTTACTTACTTACTTACTTACTTACACACACACACATATATCAATGTTGGCTGGCTTGTGTTGAAGCCTGTCTTGGTGGGTTGTAGACGGCCATCTTCTCCCCATGTCTTCACCTAGTCTTTCCTCTGTGTCCGTGTCCTCATCTCCTTTCCTTAAAATGATCCCAGCCATATTGTATTAGAGCCCATCCTAATGACTTCATTTACCTTAATTACCTCTTAAAGATGCTATCTTCAAATGCAACCCCTTCTGTGAATAGAACTTCAACATGTGAATTTGGGGGTAGGGAATGACACAGGCCAGTTCCCATCCATAAGGTACATATGTACTCTTGTATATGCTTCTAGGAGGCCACACAAGCAATGGTGACTGTCTGCTTCTATGGGGGAAATGTTGGACCAGGAAACAGGTGAGGAGAAAGATACACTTTCCATCTTTTTGTACCTTTTGAGGTGTCCAATGCAGGTAATACCTATTTAAAAACTTAATTAGGTAAAAAAAAAGGGGGAGGATAAACTTGTCTTCCAATTTTTTTTGGTCAGCTTTTTTTTTTTTTTTTGTCAGCTTTTAAACATCCCTTCTTTTCTTTGCTGAAGAAGACTAGTTTATGCATTAAAATAAGCCAGAAAGGTCTGAATCTGCATCCCTGTAAGCGATCTAACCCTGGGAAACATTTGTTGTGTGTGATCTCCAGCAACAACCTGCTGAGATTGTCCCACATAAAACTAAGTGATCTATCTTGGAACAGATTCCATCAATGATATTGAACAATGGCGCCAACTCCTCTTATGGATCTTCCACTATAGCCAGTATAACCTCTTTAGAGTCAGCTCCTGTCACTCTGTTCAAAATCCTGCAAAGGCCCCTGTTTCACTTGGAACAAAAGCAAAGTCTTGAACAAATCCAGTGTTATCTCTCCTTGTCATTCAAAGTGACTCCTCTGTTTCTCTGCCCTTAGCTCACTTGTCCAGTCACCCTGGCCTCCTGCCAACACTGGGGAGATTGCACCAGAAGGCTCCCATCTGAAGGGTCTGCTGTAGCTATGGGGCTGCTCCCCCCTAGCTTTCCAGAGGTCTTCATCTCCTTTTCTCAAGGACATCTATTTACCTTGGCTTACACTCGTGAACTGTCTCCCTCCCTTTACCTCACTTGACTCACTCAGTTATGATCCCCCTTAATTTTTGTTGTTATTGTTATTTTTCTGTAGCACTCATCTCCTCACATACTGAAAATTTTTTCTCATCCGCCTTCTTCAATAGAATGTAAGCCCCATAAGAGCAAGAATCTTTGCCTGTCTTATTCACAAATGAATCCTAAGCACCCAGAATCCTACCTGGCATATAGTTGGCACTCAATAAATGTTTTCAGTGAATGACTGAACACACAAGTGATGGGCACCATGTGTTTCTCTCTTGCCTGAGGAAAGGACCATTGTGTCCCAGTCTTCATCGTCCCTTCTCTCCTGCCATTTCCCTCTGTTGGAAAACACAAGCCTCTGTTTATTATGATGAACTGCAGGAGAGGAGAAAGAATAGAATGGTTTGCTTCAGTCGTGTCCAACTCTTTGTGACCCCCATGGACTGTAGCCCTCCAGGCTCCTCTGTCCATGGGATTCTCCAGGTAAGAATACTGGAATAGGTTACCATTTCCTACTTCAGGAGATCTTGACCCAGGGATCGAACCCACATCTCTCTCGGCTCCTGCATTGGCAGGCGGGCTCTTTACCACTTGCGCCACCTGGGAAGCCCCACAAGCGCAGTCACCTCACCTTAAGTGTCAGGCTTCCTGCTAGGCGACACTTAACCTGCTATCTCATTAATCCATACAACACCTTGTAATTTAGGTATTGGGAATATGGTCATTTTACAAACAAAGGCTTATAAATGGTAAATTTCTGACTAAGGGTTATCAACAATTAAGCAAGAGCCCCGGCCTTTTACACAACACTTTCTGTCATAAATTGAGATCAGAAACTCCTTTTCTGGAAGTGCATCTACCTTCCCTCATCTTCTCTCTTTCATTAACTGCCTTCCCCCTTTAACAGAAACTTAATGAGTGAGGTTTTAACTGAATGCTGTGCTCATCTCGGAGAAATCTTACTAGATTCATGAAGAAGTTTCATTCAACAAACACTTAAGGACTTTCATTTAACAAGCAAACCTGCTAGGTACCTGGCAAATGGTGGTCTCTGGATTCTTAAGATGACCCTCAAAGAAACTTGAAAATAAGCCTATAAACTATTTCTCAAACTCCAACTCTAATTTAATTCAAGTTTTCCTGGGCAAGGGCAAACTTGGTCAGGGTCAGTCCAAAGTCTGGATGAGTCCAGGGCTCAGGAAGCTGCCTATCCTCTTGATGATCAGTGCTCTTGATTTTAGATTATTTCAGGTAGGGATGGGAGTCAGACAGAAAATCTCCAAAATATCTCTTACTGGAAAGGTGTTATGCAATTTCTTGAGAAGTAAATTCATCTTCCTAATTATGGTTGCCTGGAGCTCCAATTACAGATAAATAGCATTTCCAAAGTCTAAAGTTCTTCCTGCTTCCTTTTCCAAAGCCCTGCTGGCAAACTTCCTGGGCTGTCAAAGTTCTGCAGAAGTGCAAGAGGCAGGCTGGCAGGAGCAGCCCTGATCACAAAATCCCAGAGCAGAAATGAGGAGGGTGCTGGAGGGGAGTGCGGAACAGAAGTCATGGAGACACATCGGCTAGATCCCCCTCCAAGAGAAGCCTTGCTGACTGGCTGCAGGACTGCTCAGCAGACAGGCTGCAGTGTTCAGTGAGGTCAGCCTCAGTGTCAGCCGTAAAGCAGCCTCATGGATGGCCATACCCTTCCCAGGGAAGCCCACGTCCAACGATGGAGTAAAGCGGCGGTACAAAGCTCCGGACCACTGTGTGTGACCTGAGACACCAACAGACAGTCCTGAGTCCGGAGCGCCCTATTAGGCCTAAGTCACAGTTCATCTGCTCCCTGGGCCTGATCCTGCTTCTCCCCTTTTCCTTATATAGGTGTTGATCCCTAATAAACATAGTGCATTGCCAAATTCCATTTCAGTGTCTACTTCTAAAGGCTTCCCTTGTAGTTCAGTTGGTAAAGGATCTGCCTGCAATGCAGGAGACCCTGGAGAAGGTTCAATCCCTGGGTGGGGAAGATCCCCTGGAGAGGGAAATGGCAACCCACTCCAGTATTCTTACCTGGAGAATCCATGGACAGAGGAGCCTGGAGGGCTACAGGCCATGGGGTCTCAAGAGTCGGACACAAGTTAGCAACTAAACTACCTCCACTACCAAACATAGTGCACTCCTAAATCCCATTTCAGTGTTTACTTCTAGAAAATCCAGCCTGTGATAACAGGTCAAGCGATGAGGAGCACCTTCAGATCTGGCTCCTTAGCCTGTCTAAAGCTCATCTCTTGCTGCTCTGAGCTCGGCCAATACCTCCCTGACTTCCTACCAGCTACTCACCAGCTGAGGGGAGCTTTTGCTGTTACTTCAGGCACAGAACCCACAACTGAAAATGACAGGCAGCAGTACTCCCCCGCATCTAAAGAGAGCTGATAATCTAGGTACAGCTTATTAAGGGGTGGAATACCAGCCCTGCTGCCCTAGGAACCATCACTGTCACAAATACCTCCTCCCCTGACCAAACCTGAGGAGGAGAGAGCGTGGGAGATGGGAATACCAGACCACCTGACCTGCCTCTTGAGAAATCTGTATGCAGGTCAAGAAGCAACAATTAGAACTGGACATGGAACAACCGACTGGCTCCAAATTGGGAAAGGAGTATGTCAAGGCTGTATACTGTCACCCTGCTTATTTAACTTATATGCAGAGTACATCATGAGAAATGCTTGGCTGGAAGAAGCACAAAATGGAATCAAGATTACCGGGAGAAATATCAATAACCTCAGATATGTGGATGACACCACTGTTATGGCAGAAAGTGAAGAGGAACTAAAGAGTCTCTTGATGAAAGTGAAAGAGGAGAGTGAAAAAGTTGGCTTAAAGCTCAACATTCAGAAAACTAAGATCATGGCATCTGGTCCCATCACTTCATGGCAAATAGATGGGGACACAGTGGAAACAGTGTCAGACTTTATTTTTTTGGGCTCCAAAATCACTGCAGATGGTGATTGCAGCCATGAAATTAAAAGACGCTTGCTCTTTGAAACAAAAGCTATGACGAACCTAAACAGCATATTAAAAAGCAGAGACATTACTTTACCGACAAAGGTCCATATAGTCAAAGCTGTGATTTTTCCAGTAGTCATGTATGGATGTGAGAGTTGGACTACAAAGAAAGCTGAGCGCCAAAGAATTGATGCTTTTGAACTGTGATGTTGAAGAAGACTCTTGAGAGTCCTTTGGATTGCAAGGAGATCCAACCAGTCCATTCTGAAGGAAACCAGTCCTGAATGTTTACTGGAAGGACTGATGCTGAAGCTGAAGCTCCAATACTTTGGCCACTTGATGTGAAGAACTACTCATTGGAAAAGACCCTGATGCTCAGAAAGATTGAAGGCAGGAGGAGAAGGGGACTACAGAAGATGAGATGGTTAGATGGTATCACCAACTCAATGGACACGTGTTTGAGCAACCTCTGGGAGTTGGTGATGGACTGGGAAGCCTAGCGTGCTGCAGTCCATGGGGTTGCAAAGAGCCAGACATGACTGAGTGACTGAATGGAACTGAATTGATACCTGTCTTCTTGAAAATTCTGCCTTGTTTCCTTTCTCTGACATCGCTCCATGTGAGGTTTCTCTTCCCCCTGATACTTTTTCTGACTCAAGTTGGTTTATAGTCAAGCTTTCTCTGTGTGCCTTAACTCTCCAGTGTAAACTTAGACTCCATCCTGAAGGAAAGTTACAAGGCTCAAAATAGCCTTGAGTTAAAACTCCCCTGCAGGTCCTCCCCACCATTCTATGCAAAACAAAGAACTCTCTCCAGAAGGAAAAAAAAAAAAAGGACATTAAGGTTGATTACACCCAGCTCCCAGTCAGTCCAGCCTCTGGCCGATCTCCAGAATTCCTTGCCCCAGCCTTTTAAGAGATAACTAATCCAAACAACCTTGGAGAAGAACAAGACCCCTTAAGACAGTAGATTTCCACAGATATGCCTAGATATACTTATTCTTTTCTTGGGTTAGTGCAGCAGCTCACTAATCTGACTGCTGCCCCTTCTCGCTTCATTAAAGGTGATCTATTCCTATAAAGTGCCAGTCTCGTTCTTTTTCAGAAACTCGCCTTCTCTAACTCCCTTACCCTACATTTTTTGGTGCCCAGACCCAGGAGGTTGAGGTTCCTTATTGTTCTTTACGGCCAGCTCTTCGGAGCATGGAAGACTGATGAGCTCACTTTCCACCCCTCCACCCCCACCCCTCACCCCGGGTTATGGAGCTGATCAGTTCCATAACAAAGATAGGATTAATCTGGTGGCTGATGATGCAGTCCCTTTAACTGAGCCACGGTGGACATATCAAGCAGGTGATGCCGGCATCCAGTACCACATCATATAATTACCTGTTTATTTTTAGAAGGAATGCTAAAAAGCTATCGCATTCATGTAACTATGATAAGATTAGGGAAGTGACTCAAGAAAAAGATGAAAATGCTGCCTTTTTCTTGCGTGGCTTACTGAGGCAGTCCAAAAATACACTAATCTAGATATTTCCACCCCCGCTGGACTTCTGTACCTACACATCCAGTTCATAAGCCAGTAAGCCCGTGATATTTGCCGAAAACTACACCAGTTAGTGGAGAAGGCAATGGCGCTCCACTCCAGTACTCTTGCCTGGAAAATCCCATGGATGGAGGGACCTGATAGGCTGCAATCCATGGGGTCGCTAAGAGTCAGGCACGACTGAGTGACTTCACTTTCACTTTTCATTTTCATGCATTGGAGAAGGAAATGGCTACCCACTCCAGTATTCTTGGCCTGGAGAATCCCAGGGATGGGAGCCTGATGGGCTGCCGTCTATGGGTTTGCACAGAGTCAGACACAACTGAAGTGACTTAGTAGCAGCAGCAGCACACCAGTTAGAGAAGGGCCCTGAAACCCCTCAGCGAGATCTCCTAGAAATAGTCTTTAAGGTTTTCAGCAATAGGGAGGAAGAAGCAAAAGAGGAAAAAGAAGAGGAAATAAAAGCCAAATATGCTTTGTTTGCTGCAGCTATCCAAGAAAACAATTAAACCCCTTTGGTCCATCAACCTTGGCCCACCCGTATGGGACCTAACCTCCAGGCCCCTGCTTCAGATGTAACCAAATGGGACACTGGGCTAAGTCCTGCCTAAATCCCCAGCCACCCACCAAACCCTGCCCCACCCTCAAACAATGGGGCCACTGGAAAATGGATTGTCCTCAGATACTACCCACCAAATCTCGGAGTCCACCCCAGGCCCAACAGCAATGGACCAGGAACCAGACTCAGGGGGGCTCTGGCACGCCAGACCACAGTTCCTCGGATGAGGTGAGAGGTGATCCAGTTGTGCCTGAATTATTCCAGTGATGGAGCCCAAGCTCTAAACCCAAGTCCTCCCCATACGGACGGACTCGGAGCTTCAGATAATTGGCACAGTGGCTGGACACAAAGTCTCATTCCTAATAGACACTGGAGCGGCCTTCTCATTTTTAACTTCCGTTAAGGGCCCTCTCCAACCTTCAGAAGTGGCCATCAAAGGGGTCTCAGGCATCCCTTTTTATCCCAGAATAACCCCTCCTCTCCTTTGTTCCTTTGGCAAGGCAACACTAACACATTCTTTTACAGTAGTTCCTCAGTGCCCAATGGCATTGCTGGGACGGGATCTTCTGGCTAAGCACAAACTTCTATAAACCTCCCATTCTTAGACCCCATATCAAGTCTTTGCATCCAAATGGCACCCGAACCCTTGGCCAGCCAGCCCTCACTCCCAAAACCCACCCCCTGACCTTCCCCCGATAGATACTCGGGTCTGGGACACTGAAGCCCTGTTGGTAGCCTGACACCATTCCCCTGTAGAGGTTTTTCTTAAAAATACTTCTCAGGTAATAACCCAAACTCAATATACCCTGACCACAGAATCCTGACAAGGACTTAAACCAATAATCTCCCGACTGCTAAAAGCTGGCCTTTTGCGGCCTGTTTTCCTCATAATACTCCTATGCTGCTGCTGCTGCTAAGTCGCTTCAGTCGTGTCCAACTCTATGCGACCCCATAGACAGCAGCTCACCAGGCTCCCCTGTCCCTGGGATTCTCCAGGCAAGAACACTGGAGTGGGTTGCCATTTCCTTCTCCAATGCGTGAAAGTGAAAAGTGAAAGTGAAGTCACTCAGTCGTGTCCGACTCTTAGCGACCCCATGGACTGCAGCCCACCAGGCTCCTCTATCCGTGGGATTTTCCAGGCAAGAGTACTGGAGTGGGGTGCCATTGCCTTCTCCGATAATATTCCTATACTGGCAGTCAAAAAGGGACCTCACTCCTGGCGTTCAGTTCAAGCTCTTCGCAAGATCAATGAGTCCATAATACCCATACACCCCATGGTCACTAATCCCTACACCTTTCTCTCAGGTATTTCCCTGACACACTCTCTTTCACAGTATTGGACCTCAAAGATGCTTTCTTTACTATACCTCTACACCACCCTTCACAGCCCCTATTTGCCTTCACCTGGACGGACCCAGACAGATATCATTCTCAACAATTAACTTGGACTGTTTTACCACAACGGTTTAGAGATAGCTCTCATTTTTTCAAGCCCTCCAAAGAGACCTACAAACTTTGTACTTAGGCTCTACTACCTTACTCCAATATACAGACAATTTATTGTTATGTAGTTCCTCTTGTCACAACTGCCTAGTCCGCACTGTGATAGTATTAAACGTCCTAGGCAACTGGGGCTACAGAGTCTCGCTCTCCAAAGCACAAATTGCTTCAACCACTGTCAATTACATGGGATTGCTTCTCACTCCCACATCCAAAATAATTCCAGCTCAGAGACTTCGAGCCTTGACACAGACCCCCAGCCCCAAACCAAGATGGAACTTCTTTCACTACTAGGTCTATTAAACCTCTTCTGAATACGGGTCCCAGATTTTGCCCTCCAAGCAAAATCTCTCTCCCAGGCTATCCGAGGAAACTTGGATGAACCCTTACCGGCCTCCTCCTCTCTCCACACCCCACTACAGACTTTTATCAAATATTTACTACAGGACCCTTCTCTTTACTTACCTGATTATGCCAAGCCTTTTTTCCTTTTTGTACATTCTTGACAAGGACTTGCATTAGGGATTCTGTGCCAAAAGGGGGGGCATATGGGCGCCTCTAACTTACCTGTCTAAACAACTTGATCTCCTCATGCTCGGATGGCCACCTGTCTCAGGCTTTAGCTGCAGCTACTCTCTTAATACCTGAAGCCCAAAAGCTAACCCAAAATGCTCCTCTAAATGTATGCTCATTTCATTCCTTCAAAGATTTACTCTCTCATTGGGCTTTCCTTTCTCTGTCCCCTGCTCGACTACAGATTCTCCACGTACACCTCCTCAACCCATCCCTTTCTTTTATGCCTTGTAAACCTCTTAATCCTGCTAGCTCACTCCTACACCAGATCCAGAAGCAGAACACCTATCTCATGACTGTGTTCAGACCTTAGATATGACACTTAATCCCTTTGAACATATAACCGATCAGCCCCTTACTGACCCCAAAGTCTCATCCTGGTTCATAGATGGCAGTGCCCAGAAACAAGCCCCATTTGGGGCTGGATAAGCTGTAATCCAGGGACAGCCCAACAAAGTTATCCCCCATCGCCTGATCAAGTCAGCCACGCTCCTAGCTCACACATACTCACAATAGGCTGAACTGATAGCTCTTACACAAGCTTTGACCCTAGCCAAAGACCAAAAGATAAACATTTACACTGACTCCAAATATGTCTATAACATATTACATTCTAACATAATCTGGAGGGAGAGAGGATTCCTGACTCAGAAGGGCACACCTATTCTCAATGCCTCTTTTACTTCTGAAGTCCTCCATGAGGCTCAGCTCCCCAGACAAGCTGCTGTAATACATTGCTGGGGACATCAGTGACATAGTTCTATCTCCTTTTATAACAATACAGCAGATCACGAAGCAAAGTGGCAGGCTGC
This sequence comes from Aepyceros melampus, assembly GCA_006408695.1. Taxonomy (NCBI): domain Eukaryota; kingdom Metazoa; phylum Chordata; class Mammalia; order Artiodactyla; family Bovidae; genus Aepyceros; species Aepyceros melampus. The sequence continues at coordinate 11,998 of SJXQ01006780.1, read as the reverse complement.
CTCTGTTAATCCTGTCTTTACTATGGCCCAAATTGACGAGCCTGACATCCACACATTACTTTCATATTTACATTCCCTTTTCCACCCCTCTGCAAAAGTACTTAAGGCTTTCCTTCAGTACTGTATTGAACTGACTAGGGATGATGTGACTTATTTAAATAATCTGACCCAAACTCGTACCATTTGTCAGTGGACAAATTCTAGTTCTAATATTTGCCCCCTCCTTCCCCACCCACCAAATTCATGGACATCTTCCCGCACACGACTGGCAGGTAGATTTCATCCACAGTTCAGTTCAGTTCAGTTCAGTCGCTCAGTCATGTCCAACTCTTTGTGACCCCATGAATTGCAGCACGCCAGGCCTCTCTGTCCATCACCAACTCCTGGAGTTCACTCAGACTCACGTCCATTGAGTCAGTGATGCCATCCAGCCATCTCATCCTCGGTCGCCCCCTTCTCCTCTTGCCCCAATCCCTCCCAGCATCACAGTCTTTTCCAAAGAGTCAACTCTTCACATGAGGTGGCCAAAGTACTGGAGCTTCAGTTTTAGCATCATTCCTTCCAAAGAAATCCCAGGGTTGATCTCCTTCAGAATGGACTGGTTGGACCTCCTTGCAGTCCAAGGGACTCTCAAGAGTCTTCTCCAACACCACAGTTCAAAAGCATCAATTCTTTGGTGCTCAGCCTTCTTCACAGTGCAACTCTCACATCCATACATGACTACTGGATAAACCATAGCCTTGACTAGACAGACCTTAGTCGGCAAAGTAATGTCTTTGCTTTTGAATATACTATCTAGGTTGGTCATAACTTTTCTTCCAAGGAGTAAGCGTCTTTTAATTTCATGGCTGCAATCACCACCTGCAGTGATTTTGGAGCCCCCCAAAATAAAGTCTGACACTGTTTCCACTGTTTCTCCATCTATTTCCCATGGAGTGATGGGACCAGATACCATGATCTTCGTTTTCTGAATGTTGAGCTTTAAGCCAACTTTTTCACTCTCCTCTCTCACTTTCAAGAGGCTTTTTAGTTCCTCTTCACTTTCTGCCATAAGGGTGGTGTCATCTGCATATCTGAGGTTATTGACACTTCTCCCGGCAATCTTGATTCCAGCTTGTGTTTCTTCCAGTCCAGCGTTTCTCATGATGTACTCTGCATATAAGTTAAATAAGCAGGGTGACAATATACAGCCTTGACGTACTCCTTTTCCTTTTTGAAACCAGTCTGTTGTTCCATGTCCAGTTCTAACTGTTGCTTCCTGACCTGCATACAGATTTCTCAAGAGGCAGGTCAGGTGGTCTGGTATTCCCATCTCTTTCAGAATTTTCCACAGTTTATTGTGATCCACANGGGTGACAATATACAGCCTTGACGTACTCCTTTTCCTTTTTGAAACCAGTCTGTTGTTCCATGTCCAGTTCTAACTGTTGCTTCCTGACCTGCATACAGATTTCTCAAGAGGCAGGTCAGGTGGTCTGGTATTCCCATCTCTTTCAGAATTTTCCACAGTTTATTGTGATCCACACAGTCAAAGGCTTTGGCATAGTTAATAAAGCAGAAATAGATGCTTTTCTGGAACTTTCTTGGTTTTTCCATGATCCAGCGGATGTTGGCAATTCTATGCCTTTTCTAAAACCAGCTTGAACATCAGGAAGTTCATGGTTCATGTATTGTTGAAGACTGGCTTGGAGAATTTTGAGCATTACTTTACTAGTATGTGCCACTCATAAAAAGGGTTAAATTTCTCCTAGTCTTCATAGATATATTTTCTGGATGGATTGAAGCAAACGAGCCCCTACTGTGGCTCAGCTTATTCTTACTGAAATCCTCCCCAGGTTTGGAATGCCTTCCTCCCTCCAGTCTGACAATTAGCCCGAGTTCACATCCCAAATTACCCCAAATATTACACTAACCCTTCAAGTTCCTTGGAGGTTTCACATTCCTTATCATCCCAAGTTTTCCAGTAAGGTTGAGAGAGCCGACTCCTAAAAGAAACTCTGACCAAATTAACAATCGAACTTCATCAAGACTGGACTAAACTCCTCCTTTTGCCCTCTTAAAGGTCCAGGCATTACCAAAACCCCCCTTAAATATCAGTCCATTCGAGGCCATGTATGGGAGGCCCATAATACCTTTGGGTCTTCCCCCTCCCAGGACGGTCCCAAACTGCCATCCCACCTTCCTTTTCCTTACTTGTCCAGATACAAGATGCCTTTTGGCAACATATGGATGACTTACTCCCTCGACCACATCCCAATCTTCCATACCCATTCCTTCAAATAGGAGACAAAGGATATATGACAACTCAGTCCCACTCAGATCTAACCGCAAAATGGCAAGGTCCCTGCATAGTAATTCTGCTGACCCCTACCACTGCAAAATTAAAAGAAATCACCCCTTGGGTACACACCACTTGGTTAAAAAAGGTTATGAGCCCAATGATGAAAATGCTTACCAGACTAATACTTATCAAGTTTCTCATACAGGCCCTACAACTTTAAAGTTCTCACAGCTTCCACCAGCCCCAAATGGTGACGGATGAGCCGTGACAGTTTCACGGCTGCAATTATTCCTGGAACAACTTCTGGTGGATATCTGGGTCTCGAGTCCTCAAGAATCCACGTTCGAACACGTTGAAGATTACATCTCCACCCTGTGGCTGCAGGGAACCTCTTATAACTTTTACCCCTTTGAAATCCAATTCTTTTCCATAGTAATCTATTTTATACTCACTTTCCCAAATGTTGTTTAACATCTTCTTATCCTCCCTTCTTCCTCTGAGGCATGAACTCCTTCAAAATCCTAACCTCAACAATCTATTCCAGACCCTTAATTTAACCCATACCTTTCTCAATGCTTCTAACCCACAACTGGCTAAAGACTGCTGGATATGTTTATCCATAACTCCTCTGGAAGATTCAGCCCTCCCTACATCCATCCTCGACTGGACCACAGGTAACATGTCCCTACACCATTTATACCATGGAGAGCCTTTATTCATGCCATAAGAAATATCTTCACACTAGTGACCAAATCGGAAATTCAGACATACTCTTAGAATCTTTACTCACCGAACTTCCCTCCTTCAGTGAAAAACCTCCAATAGGAGGCCCTATTGGAGAAGGCAATGGAGCCCCACTCCAGTACTCTTGCCTGGAAAATCCCATGGGTGGAGGAGCCTGGTGGGCTGCAGTCCTTGAGATCGCTAAGAGTTGGACACGACTGAGCGACTTCACTTTCACTTTTCACTTTCCTGCATTGGAGAAGGAAATGGCAACCCACTCCAGTATTCTTGCCTGGAGAATCCCAGGGATGGGGGAGCCTGGTGGCTGCCGTCTATGGGGTCGCACAGAGTTGGACACGACTGAAGCAACTTAGTATTGTCCAGAGAGTAACAGTGTTGCAACCAGCTTCTTTTTGCATATCCAGAAATTCCCCAAACAGTTCATATGACAACCCATGTGCACAATCCCTAACTCCATGTACAACCATACCTCCACCTTACTCTTCGCCACTGGAAAGGCTATATATGTTTCTGGTCCTACAGGACACTCTTTAACCTTTACAGGGCAGTTTCCCTCAGCATACTCCTCCACTAAACTTAGTATTGTCCAGAGAGTAACAGTGTTGCAACCAGCTTCTTTTTGCATATCCAGAAATTCCCCAAACAGTTCATATGACCAACCCATGTGCACAATCCCTAACTCCATGTACAACCATACCTCCACCTTACTCTTCGCCACTGGAAAGGCTATATATGTTTCTGGTCCTACAGGACACTCTTTAACCTTTACAGGGCAGTTTCCCTCAGCATACTCCTCCACTTCTCCCATCCTTGGGGCCACGTTAGTGGGGTCTCTGAGTGCCTTTGAGTGAATAATCAAAACCCCCCCTTGACTTCTCTTCACCATTGACTTCAGCTGTTATATTACGACACCTGGCCTATTTTTCCTGTGTGGGACGTCTACATACCTGTCTACCTACTAATTGGACTGGAACCTGCACCCTGGTATACTCCAGTCCAAACATTTTAATAACTCCCAATGATCAACCCTTGCCTATTCCTCTCATCCACAAGAGAATAAAACAAACCATTCATTTCATTCCCCTCTTAGTAGGACTAGGAATAGCAGCTGGAATTGGAACAGGAACCACTGGCTTAACCACCTCCATCCAAAACTACTGGACACTATCTAAAGACCTGTCAGTCTCCAGGAAATAGTTCAAGGCCTAATAACTATCCAAAATCAACTCAATTCCTCGGTGGCCATAGTATTACAAAATAGAAGGGGATTAGATCTACTCACTGCAGAGAAGGGAGATCTGTGCCTTTTTCTAGACGAATCCTGCTGTCTCTATGCCACCCCATCCGGTATTGTTCAAGGAGCTGCAAAAAACCTTATAGATGGAACCTCACGAATCCGCCAGCGATTAAGCAACTCCTGGCAGTCATGGTTAACAGACTGGAACTGGACGCCTTGTTTTACTCCTTCTCAGACCGCTCATTTTTATCATCCTCCTACTCACCTTTGGGTCTTGTTTGTTTAATCTTTTCCAGGGATTCCTCCAAGACCAAATCCAAGCCATTTCCCAAGACCAAATCAAGACTGTTCTTTTGCTGAGACCCTGATGGCTAGAATAGAAAATCAACACTACAGGTCTTAGACTTCCTTCCTCCCAGACCACAAACCCCTGACCCTCATTTATCAGCAAGAAGAAGCCCTGAACATTAACACGCCCACTCTCTCTTTCTCTTTTTATATATATTCTTTAGGGTCTAGAGTGAAGGAAAGTTACAAGTCTCAAAATAGCCTGGAATTAAAACTCTCCTCCAGGTCCTCCCCAATATGCAAAACAAAGAAGTCTCTCACCCGAAGGAAAAAATGGACACTAAGGTTGATTACGGCCAGCTTCCAGCCAGTCTCAGCCTCTGGCTGAACTCCAGAATTCCTTGCCCCAGCCTTTTAAGAGATAACTAACCCAAACAACCTTGGAGAAGAACAAGACCCCTTAAGACAGTAGATTTCTGCAGATATGCCTAGATATACTTACTCTTTTCTTGGGTTAGTGCAGCAGCTCACTAATCTGACTGCTGCCCCTTCTCGCTTCATTAAAGGTGATCTGTTCCTGTAAAGTGCCGGTCTCATTCTTTTTCAGAACGTTGCCTTCTCTAACTCCCTTACCCTACACATCCTGGGCACTCTTGTAGGGCAATTTTCTCCCTTCATAGTACTGTTATTTCCTGGGCCTTCAATTACTGCAGCTACATGGACTCTGTATTCAGACAGCTGCACTCAAACCCATAGATCTTTGTCTAATGGTCTATTACATCACAGCATCCCTCAGGCAATCTAAATTTAGTGTTTCCAAGTCTGAACCCATCATCTGTCCTTAAAAGCCTGTTCTTGACATAACCCCCATTAGAGAAAACCGTCCTCTCTCTCAACCCCATTAATTACTTCCCAAATCCTATTGTCTTCACCTCTTAAACTAGTGAAATTTTGGGGTCTCCAGATTCTTTTACCCTCTTAAAAATCATGAGGAGTCCCAAAGCTTCTATATATATGAGCTGTATTTAGAGATATTTACTGTGTTAAAAATGAAAATTAAGAAATTTCAAAATATTTATTTAAAATAATAGTGATCCATAACATTTTAACATGAGTAAAATATTTTTTATGAAAATAACTCCATTTTCTGAAAGAAACAATAAAACAATGAGAAGAGTTATATTGTTTTAAATTCTTGCAAAACTCTTTAACGTCTGGCTTAACAGAAGGCAGCTGGAATCTCGTATCTGTTTCTATTTTTGATCTGTTGCAATATGTTATTTTGGCTGAAGTATGTGGGGGAAATCTAGCTTCACATTGATAGGTAGTTGGAAAAACAAGAGGTGTTTTAACAGCTTTTTTTCAGATAATTGTAAATAATTTTCTTTGATACAATCCAAAGCATAAGTATTATTTTCTTTTTTAAAAATTAAAAAGCTTTAAAAATTTTGTTAATTTGACCATACCACATAGCATGTGGGATCTTAGTTTCTCAACCAGGGATTGAACTCACAGTACCTGCATTGGAATCTTGGAAATCAACTACTGGACCACCAGCCAAGTCCCAGTATTAGTTCCTTAAAGGTTAGCTGCAATGTGGATTCTGAAACCTTATAATGAACTTTTTGCTTTATTTTATATGAAAATCTATTGGTTACTTTATACTTTGTGTGGATCTTCTGCTCATCCACGATTTTGTGACACTATACATCAGATTTTAGGAAATATTCCTTCACTGAGTTACGCGCATCCTTCAAATGGTGATACTTTTCTTCCACAACATCAAATAACCACATGTGATGTTATCACCATTGTGTTAGTTTCCTAGGGCTGCTGTAACAAAGTATGGCAAATTGGCAGCACAACAGACATTTCTCAGTTGGTTGTTGCATCATTTTAATCTGTACTTCCATCTTAACATGTCTTATTTTCATGTGTGTATCTGTCTCTTTACCCAAATCTCTATTAACTTAAGGATGCCAGTCGTTGGATTTACGGCTCATTTTAATCCAGTATGACTTCTTAACTTGATGACATGTGCAAAGCCCCTCTTTCCAAATAAGATCATGTTCACAGTTACCAGGAGTTAGAACTTTAACATGCATTTTTTGAGGGAAACAATTCAACCCAGAGCAACCACTTCATCAGAAAAATCTTTAAGGGCTTCTGTGGTGTCTCAGAGGTGAAGAGTCAGTCTGCCAGTGCAGGAGACACGGGTTTGATCCCTGATCTGGGAAGATGCCACATGCTGTGGAGCAACTAAGTCTGTGTGCCACAACTACTGAGCCTGTGCTCTAGAGCTCGGAAGCTGCATACCGAAGGCCCCATGCCCTAGAGCCCATGCTTGTCAACAAGAGAAGCCACACAATGAGAAGCTACTCCACAACTAGAGAGTAGCCCCTGCTTGCCACTACTAAAGGAAAAAAAAAACATGCAACAATGAAGACGCAGCACAGTCAAAAACAAATAAATAAATGTTATTTTAAAAAAGAGAAAAACCTTTAAGAATTGGGAGCTGTCACTTTCGCAGATGTGGGAGCAAGTTTTCCAAAATTCTAAGCTTTGTTCAAAAACTCAAATTTCATCATCAGTGACAGGTGTATGTAGTAATGAAAACCACAACAAAACAAGGAAAAGTTGTTTTCCCCGAAGTGGTAGGTTCATTTTGTTCATTTTTAAGAAAACGTCTCCCAAATTCTCAAGTCTGAATAACCTGAGTTTGTTGGTCTTTTTTTTTTTTTTCAGGTGAAACTGGCATCCCAGGAAAAAAGTGATCAATTTGCCCCCCAACTTATTTGCCAGAGTATTTTTCTTTGAGAAAATTATTATATTTCTCTCTGTAACTAAAGTGCTTTATGTGTCTTTCCTCTTGCGTCATACATAGTATTAGTTAAAAAGGGGTATACTGAAAGATCAAGAGTTAATGAAATTGATCATTTTTACTGCTTCATCAAGGATACTGAAAAGAGAAGTTGACTTGTTTTTCTCTGTGACTGCATGGTGAAGAATGCAGTCCTCAAGAAGGACTTTAGTGTCTTCTTGATGGTACAAAGACACCAGCAGTTTTACCCATAATTGTTATATCAGTGCAAACATAAACACAGAGGACAAGGCAAATATTGCCTTAATATTGTGAAATAGTTGTGACCTTACAGCTCTCCATCTGAAAGGGTTTCAGGGACTCCTACTGGTCTGTGGATCACATTCAGGAAGCAGTGTTCTGGGTAGCCCTCTTTGACTCTGCCTCTTCCTTAGGGCCCATTAGTTCTTATGGGGACTCCTGCCATAACCATAACTAGTTTCTGTCTCTAGTGTTGTCTCTTGTCTCCACATGGCAGGCAGTAAACTCTTAGAAAGGCGTGTGCCATTGGGATATTCTTCTCCTTCGAGCCTTTCAGTGGGTTTCTGTGTATTTTAAGTTCAAATTCCTTAGCATAGCATGGCCTAGAAGGTCATCTCTGGTCTAACAACAACTTACCTTTCTCATGTCTTCTCCAGCTGCATTTCCACATGCTGTTCAACCTAGTCCCAATGGTTATTTCACGCTATCGTGCTATTTCCCTGCCTGGAATGCCCTATTCTCCTCACTTCTTACCTGGCTAAGTCTTACTCTTTAAAAGTCATCTTCTGGGGACTTCTCTGGTAGCCCAATGATTAAGAATCTGCCTTGTAATGCAGAGGACATGGGTTTGATCCCTGGATTGGGGAACTAAGATCCCACACGCCTCAGAACAACTAAGCCTGTGAGCTGCAACGACTGAAGGCTGTGCACCATAGCAACTAAAGATCCCATGTGCCACAGCTAAGACCCAACGCAGCCAAATTTTTAAAAAGTCACCTTCTGTAACCTTTTCTAGGAAGCATTCCTTGACTGCCTTTTTGGATTAGCAGGTTTTTCTCCTCTGTTTACATGCTATCACATACTCATTCGATTACAGCATTTCTAATAATGTACTTGACTGAAGTGACTTAGCATGTGCGTCAGTGAATAATAATATTATAGTTAACATTATCATAACCGTGAACGTTTAATTACTACTTATTATTTGCTGGACATGTTATCAAGCACTTCCAAAACGTACCATCATTTCTAGCATATTTATCTGTTACTTGCATTAAGACTTCAAGTTCCACAGCAGTGTGTGCTCTGTCGCTTTGCTGTGTCCGACTCTGTGCGACCCTGTGCATTGTAGCCCTGCAGGCTCCTCTGCCCTTGGGATTCTCCGGGCAAGAATACTGGAATGGGTTGGCCTGCCCTCCTCTAGGGGATCTTCCTAACTGAGGGATCAAATCTGTGACTCTGATGTATCCTGCATTGGCAGGCTGATTCTTTACTACGAGCGTCACCTGGGAAGCCCAAAGCAATTCTGCTGCTGCTGCTAAGTCGCTTCAGTCGTGTCCGACTCTGTGCTACCCCATAGACGGCAGCCCATCAGGCTCCCTCATCCCTGGGATTCTCCAGGCAACACTGGAGTGGGTTGACATTTCCTTCTCCACAAAGCAATTATACTCCTAGTTTAAAAAAAATTATGTAAAAATTCAAAAAAGAAAGACTTCAAGTTCCTTAACTCCAGGGTGCAGGAGGTAGGATAAAATGGTTAAGTACATGATTCTTAAAGTCTAGGAGATATGAGTCAATCACTGGACCAGCCGTGATCTCCTAAACCACTGTATTTTAATTTTGGATATCACCAACTGATGGCCTACTGGAAAATATGAGACCAGCACTATTATACTTATCACTTCAAACTCCCCTCCTGCTGTTTTTCACTGGTCAGTATTATTTCTGTGTAAAAGTTGTGACAATTTTAATTCATTCTGTCCCATGACTTCCCTGTTACTCAAATTTACTTTGATAGTTACATGGATTTGATGCTGGCTACTATGTTTTTTGCCCCAGCATTTCTATTTCCGGGTGTTTTATTGTTATAGAACTCTGGATCAGGTAGAGCTTATGTTTTCAAGAAGGGTTCATGCATGCATGCTCTATTTCTTGCATATTTGAGAAGGTGTGCCTTTTGATTTATACTTGAATGACATTGTGATAGGATGTAACCTTTTGGGGTCACTTTTTCTTACTCTTGGAACTTTGTGGACATTGTTCCACTGTCCTCTGCACTGAACATTGCAATGGAAAATCTGATTTTCTTCATCTTTACAGGTGATTGGACTTTTCTTCCGAATACCTAAAGAAATCTTTAAAAAAAAAACCCTTAATGTAAGGTCTCTTTTTTCCTACTAATATTACTGGAAAACAGTACATATTTTGGATTAAAAGTTTGAATTCTTACATTTTAGAGAAATTTTCCTCTATTACATTTCTACACAGCTTCTCAACTTAATTACTGCAGCGCTTCACTTCCAGAACACCAAAAATTCTTACGTTAGATAGTCTTTGTCATCTATTCTTTATTGTTTTAAAGTTCATGTCTTTTCCTCCAATATTCATCATGATTAACTCAAGTCTTAACTCCACGAAAGTCATCTGATGTTCAGCTGCATTTATTCTGTTACCTGTCTACTTTTCTAAGTTATTTGTCAGATCCGAAGTAAGATTTTGCCACATTTTGTCCCTTTGACATTTTAATCTCCCTCTTTATTGTGTGCTATTTGATTATTTTGTCTTTGGGATGTCATCTTACTGAAGTCATATTTCTTATTTGAAAATGTATGTCTGAAGAGTGATGTATTCATGATGAATATTCTTCTCTTTCCAGGTTTGGGCTATATTTTCTGGATTGATTTTTTTTTTTCTCTATACAGAGCACTGAAAGTTTTTACTCATGATTAACATGGATTACTTGGTTTGATATAGAGTCTAGGTGAATTCTTGAAACTCATCCTATCTTATCTAAAATTCAGTGTCTTCTCATCAGAACTATACCTTGAGAATGCGAGTTGCTTACTGTCTACTTTTCTGTAGTTTTAGGCCTTGGAAAGGCTAGGGCTGCATGCAATCTTCATTATAGGGCCCGGAACTTGTACATTTCTGAGATCCTATTAAAATGCATGGTTCCAGGCCCCATGCCACCCAGCTGGGTGTGTATACCACTCCTGTGGACTTGTGATCCAGAAACTGTCAAACCCTCCTTCACCACGGTCCCTGGTGTTCAGTGTTGCTGCTTCCAGGGGTTTTCTCTTAACTTCTTCCAACTTGCCTTTTCACCTTCTCAGTCATATTCTTTCCCATTTGGAACAGTGAAATGAAAGCGAAGTTGCTCAGTCATGTCTGACTCTTTGCGACCCCGTGGACTGTAGCCCACCAGGCTCCTCCAACCATGGGATTCTCCAGGCAAGAATACTGGAGTGGGTTGCCATTTCCTTGTCCAGGGGACTCTTCCTGACCCAGGGATCACACCCAGATCTCCCGCATTGTGGGCAGATGCTTTAACCTCTGAGCTACCAGGAATTGGAACAGGGAGTGTTGCAATTCCTGAAAATTATCAAGCCTTTTCCATTTCACCTATTTTCTTCCACACTGCTTCTCAGAAAGGTAAGCTCGAGATTATGCAGTATGGCTTTTCCACTGCGTGATATATCATTTTCCCCATCTCTGGCTGCTTTCAAAACTTTTCCTTATTATTCCTTTTTATTTTCGTTAGTTTCGAACAGTTTGACTGTGATATGCTAATGTGTGTCTTTATACTTATGCTGCTTGGGGTTCACTAAACTTCTTGAATCTATAAATTTATGCTGTGCTGTGCTAAGTTGCTTCAGTTGTGTCCAACTCTTTGCGACCCTATGGACTGTAGCCCTCCAGGCTCCTCTGTCCATGGGATTCTCTAGGCAAGAATACTGGAGTGGGTTGGCATGCCCTCCTCTAGGGGATCTTTGCAACTGAGGGATCAAACCTGCGACTGATGTATCCTGCATTGGCAGGCTGATTCATTACCACTAGCATCACCTGGGAAGCCCAAAGCAATTATACTCCTAGTTTAAAAAAAATTATGTAAAGGATTCAAAAAGGAAAGACTTCAAGTTCCTTAACTCCAGGGTGCAGGAGGTAGGATAAAATGGTTAAGTGCATGGTTCTTAAAGTCTAGGAGATATGAGTCAATCACTGGACCACCCGTGATCTAAACCACTGTATTTTAATTTTGCATATCACCAACTGATGGCCTACCAGAAAATATGAGACCAGCACTATTATACTTCTTACCACTTCTTACTCCCCTCCTGCTGTTTTTCACTGGTCAGTATTATTTCTCTGTAAAAGTTGTGACATTTTAATTCATTCTGTCCCATGACTTCCCTGTTACTCAAATTTAATTTGATATTTACATGGATTTGATGTTCACTACTATGTTTTTTGCCCGCATCCGAGGTCAGAGGTGGCCGGGAGGAACCACCCCGCGCCCGAGGAGTGATGCCTGTGCGGGCTCAGGAGGTCCTAGAGGAGCTATTCCACGTTGAAGGTCAGGAAGGGCGGCAGTGAGGAGATACCCTTT